>JANAVB010042512.1:0-48911 GCA_029216955.1 Iris pallida
GCCGCACCAGCGCACCAGCGTTCCTGTACGGCCCCAATAGCCGCGCCAGGCCCCGGCCAACCGCTGTCCGTCTGCCCCGCTCGGCACCTCCCTGTCGGCCGTTCCCTAGCCGTCCCGCCTCCTCGCGGACCTCCTCCGGTTCGGATCCCGCCGGCCCACGTTGTCCCCGTGCGTCCAGCGCCCTCGCGGATCCCCGCCGACCGCTCCCTCGAGGGCCCCCATGCCCGCTACCCCTCTCGCGCCTCCCCGGGCCAACTCCCTCCGGCCTGATGTCCCGTTGTCCGCCCCGCTCCTGGTCGCAGACCCGCTGTCCCCGCTTCCTGCGGTCCGTCGGCTGCCTGGCCCGCTGTCCGTATTTTTTTTGTGCATCGATCCTGCTGTCCGAGCTTCCCCTAACGTTCGCAGCGCTGTCCGCACTTCCAGTGCTGTCCCGAACCGATTCGCGTGGATATTTTTTTATTTCTATTTTACATCTGTGAGCTCTAGCCGAGCACCCGAGGTATAATCCCGTGTCCATGTATCCCTCCCGTAGTTAGTCGGTGATGATGCGGTCCCGACCCCGTTACTGGGATCGACTTTAGTTTAATTGCGTTAGGGGATACATTTTGGTTACGTCGCGGCGCAGTTTCTTTTGGTGAACATTAATCGGTGCTGTGTGTTCATTCTTTTAGTTGGATCCTTATTTAGTTTGTTAGTTGATCCTTTAGTTTGGATCATTCTTTGTATCCTGTGGTTTATTTTCCTTGGGTGAATTATTTTTCTTAGCTGATTTTAGTTTGAATCTTTATTTAGTATGTTATGTTCATTCTCATAGATGGGACATTATTCAGTATGCTGTGGCTCAGTTTTTGTTAGGTTATTCACTTCTTTGGCGCTGTGGTTGACTCCCTGGTTTGGGACGTGATTTTGGGTGTGGATCGGTACCGCCTATGTGGCAAGATCGTCCTAGTTACAGAGGAGATGTTGTCTAATTTTTCTTAAATGTTTTTAAAATATTATTTTAGTAAGCAAAACCTATTTCCAAAACCCCGGCCTTTGCAAATGGTTTATAAAAATTTATTTCATTGGTTTTTGATTTGGTTTTAAGTGTTGGTTGGTTAGTTTTCTGTATCCCCTGTCAAGCGACGATCGCATCGGTCGGATGAGCCTCGGCGACACGCAAACGTTACAGAGAATTTCTGTACGTTGAGGCATTAGCCAGCAACGTGAGATTGCATGACCAAGTCTGAGACGCCCCATTTTCATAAGTTATATTTAATTATATTTATATTTTTAGAACTTGTTACTATGTATTTTGTACCTTGGGTGCAGGGCCTCGGCCTTCTGTTTGGACCGCTTCACGGCACTCAGAGCTCACCTCGGCTAATTAATTTAATTAATTTGTTGTAAGGACATAAGCCCAGTTTTTTTTTATTTTTCTGTGGCCCTGTAATTGTGTAGTGTAGACTTTCTACTTTATTTTCTGGGTTTTGTTGTTGGCGTAGCTAGGCGCATAATAAAAATTGGTTATTAATTATTTTGTATAAAATTAATAAGGATTTCTCACATTTAATTAAAATGGATAAATTACTAGTAAGTTAACAAGTCTATGATTTTATCATTTAAAGAAAGTTATTTTTATATATATTATTAAAAATACAAGTTTTGCCAATTAAATTATAATTTGCTATTTTCTCCAATAAATCAGTAATCGGTTTATCCTATTAATTGATAACAAATATAGTTTACGACGTTAGACGAATTTCGGTAGATTAATTAAATAACTTAAAATCTGGCTAGGGTCTGTTTCTAGAAATTGCAACTAGCACACCTAGATATAGTTTTCTCTATGGTTCTAAGTCAGGGTTCTCAACTGTAGGATTTTGAGGACGTATTTGACTTCCTCCCCGGTACCGACATCCTGTTTCAGTCTTTAACAAAGGCAAGTTACGGTTATGCTATCTTATATTTTAATTAGTAATTGTAAAGTTGCATGTTTAAACCACATTGCTACACGGAACCCTCTCCTAGGGTTCAAATATTGATTGATATTTATTGTGGAGATATTGGAGGAATAGTGTAGCGTTTATGACCAATACTCCTCATATTGCATATTGTTATTGTGCGAGCTTATCCCTCTTACACACGGGGATAAGCCGTATCGCGTCGCTAGGATGCTATTGTACAACCCAAGCCGGTCATAGACGTTACATATTCAAATTACATTGTTTCAAGTATTGAATTATTAAATTGATGAAAAATATTGTTTCAACTGTTTAGCTTGCACTTTTCCGTTATTATTTGAAATGTGAGGTACATACTCGTTCTTGCTCCTTTCCTGACTGGATCCCCCCCAATAGGTGATATGGATGACGCTGAGCTATTGTACAATAGCTATTATGATCCTGTGCTATACCCTGCAGTGTTTCCAGAGTCTCCCTTGGAGGACGTGGATCCTGAGGCCGAAGGGCCGGCCGTTTAGCTAGTTGTTGTTTTTCTTATTTTCTAGTTTCATTATGTTGGAGATTGTAGACTTTTGGTTTCAGTGTTTATTTCAGTAGTTTCCTTTCCAGTTGTATTTCACTTTGTTGAATAAAAGTTTTTTTTTAAAATTTTTGTATATTCAAGTTGTGACAAATGTATAAATATTGTTGTGAATACCTGCATATAGAACAGCTTACTGCCGCCTTCTCACAACGGTGCAGGCTGGACATGATCCGATTCGACCCAACAATTTGGGATCGGGTCGTGACACCTACTTAAGTGTAGGACTGTCGGGGGTGGCAGTCCTAATTATATAACTCCGTGACAGAGAGTTTCAGTTTTCCTTAAGGACTGCCATGTTCCTGGCAGTCCATCATTCTTTCAGGACTGGAAAAGAGATGGCAGTCTTATTTTATAAGAGGACTGTCAGGCTTCCTGCAGTCCTATAATAGGACTGCCTGGAACATGGCAGTCCACTTTGGCAGTAGGACTACCCGTTCTTCGGCAGTCCTCAGAGATGACGCCCACGAGCAGCAGCCGAACGGCCATTTCGTGTTCTAGGGTTAGGTTTTAAACGAAAAAATGGAGATTTTCTGAGTTCGAAAAGTACTTTCACAAACAAGAATTTTTTCTAACCTAATTTATCATAACATTTAAGAGATTTTGAAGAAGATTCTTTGAATTGTAAAATAAAATATACAATAATTAGGAAAAACATAGCTAGCTTGTGATGAGGGTTTCATCTTTGGTGCCATTGATGAGATTTGAAGAAATGTAGAAGAAAACTAGGGTTAGGAGTTTGGATTGGAGTTGGGGAGAATGAGAGTAGGGTTTTGGAGAGAGGGTTTTGAAGAGAGAGAAATTTTTTATGAAAATGAAATGAAAGAGAGGGTTTGGGGGGGTGGGATAGCCCAAAGTAATTTTCGGGACGTCCCCAGTAAAAGTTACTCAAACCTGGGCTGTCCCCTAGTAAGTGATAGCCCCTAGTAATTTTGAGGGTGCCCTTAGAAAAAGCCTAACTTTGGACCACCACAGAAGCAACATGAGTGGGTCATCATTCTTCGGCCACTCTATCTTTTCACTAGAAGATGTATGTACGTTGCACGTTAAATTATTTTTTCTTTCTAATTTTATCAAAAATTATTTAAATATTTAAATTAGAATTAAAACTTATTGTATATACATTTATATTTTAATTAAAATTTGTAAAAATTAATTAAATTTTAACTATAATTTGTTATGGATAAATATTTTTATGATATTGTTGAAAAATAGTTCAAATTTTTAAATATATTTGAATTAAGATTTGTTAAACAATTTAAATATTTTCTGATACTTTGTCCTTTAAATTTAGTTTTAAACAGTTTTAAATTTAGTTTTTAAATAGATATTTGTACGGACTAAAAGAGAGAAAGTTAGTTTCATTAAGAGATCGAAGTCAATTTTTATCTTCCATAATTTTTTTAAAATAAAATGGTCCATGATATTCATATAACTTAGACGGCTCACTATTGAGCCGTTTTGAAGCCTTTTTATATAATAGAAGATTTCTTTAATGCCTTTTCATAGGACAAGTATTAGTCCTAAAATTTCGGGAACATGTCCCTACTCTATTTAGATTATTTGTACTAGAACACTACTAAGCTTATGCCTTTCTTTGCTTGGTTTCTTTCGATTCTATTGTGCCTTGCTAGTTTCTTACCATTATTGACGTTACGTTTGTGACGCCTTATGATATGTCTTTAATGAAACTTTTGTATTTTATCATTTTATGGATTGAGAAAAAGATTTTGTTAATAGACCAATAGGAAGACTACATGATTGCTAGAGTTATCCTCAAGTCTAGTATACAACCATGAACGTATATATAGTAGTAGAGTATACATTATACATAGCTGGCCTACGTCTGTCTTCACTATCCAGTATTCTAATTCTGGGACGTGACAACAGAGATCAGCAAAATTAATTGATATGCAACCCTTACGGATCTGACAAACACATTGCAATAACACAAATCTCTACATGGGTATACAGCATGGATCAACGTTAGAAAAAAATCTAAAATCCTAACACATCATGCAATATTCATAGATCAAAAATAGAGCTGGAAATTGCTGAGAAATCCAATTTCGGGGTTGGTTTGTATAAAAAATTCACCCGCAGGATGGCTTTTATAAAATGTCCAAAATTATATAATTCTACGTTAAATAATCCAAAATTCCCTTTAGATGCTATGTATTTACAAAGTTGACATTTTCATAGTACCAAAAATACTCCTTCGCGCAAATTTGGTCACATATATATATGATTTTGAATTAAAAACTCAGATTTGGATTGCGATTTTCGTCTTCTTCTTCACGAGAGATCTGAATTTTATTGCTCTCATCTTCAGCAGAGATCGCAAAGATCGTTCGTAGTTTACTGTGATCTTCTTCAGTCGAACTTTGATCATTGCTCACCATCATCGCTCATCATCATCATCTTCGTGGAGAGATTTGAAATTTTTCGGCGATTAGGTTAATTGTGGAGGGAAAATCTTTTTCTTGTCTTTTTATAGATCTTAAAACAAGGTGAGAGTTCAGATATGTAGAAATTCATTCATCATCTTCGCATATCTCAAAATTTTTGCTGAATTTGAATTTGTTATGAAGATTTATAACTGAAAAACAATTAGAGAGATCTTTAATCTTGTTCTTTTGTGCAAATATGAAGGTGAATATTATTCGCCGTGCTAATATGACTGGAATAGTCATCCTCCGTTCACATGTCACAGAGAATGACAATTCTCCGTGTAATTTAACACGAAAAATGATCATTCTCCGTGTAATTTAACACGGAGGATGCCATTCTCATGCGTTTTAACACTGGGAATGACCATTCTCCGTGTAATTTAAAACGGAGAATGACATTCTCCAGTTTAAATTACACGGAGAATGTTCATTCTTATGTGTTTTAACACAGAAAACATCATTATCCGTGTAATTTAACAAGGATAATGACATTCTCCATATTTTTATACACGGAAAATGGCATCCTCCGTGTAATTTAATACGGAGAATAATATTCTCCGCGTTAAACTACACGAAGAATAGTCATTCTCAGGCGTTTTAACACATAGAATTCTATTATCCGTATAATTTAACAAGGAGAATGATATTCTTCGTGTTTTTATACACGAAGAATGGCATCCTCCGTGTAATTTAAATCATTCTCCGTGTTAAATTACACAGAGAATGGATTCTTCGTGTAATTTAAGACGGAGATTGGTCATTCTTATGCATTTTAACGCATGAGAATGTCATTCTTCGTGTAATTTAACACGGAGAATGGTATTCTCCGTGTAATTTAAGACGGAGCATGGTCATTCTCATACGTTTTAACGCATGAGAATACCATTCTCCGTATAATTTAACACGGAGGATGCCATTCTCCGTGTAATTTAACATGGAGAATAGCCATTCTCCGTGAAAGAGTGACAGAGAATGGCCATTGTCCGGCATTATTACACGGAGAATGACCATTCTCCGTAATTTTATTGTAGAAGACATCGCAGATGTTACAAAAGATATAGACGCAGAAAAATAAAATTCAAACATAAGTTAGAGAAAGTTCTTTTATTACTATGTCTACAAAGGATCTATTACAGATTCAGAAAGACTCATACTGTTCTTCTACAAAGGATCTATTACAAAGACTCATATTGTTCTTCTACAAAGGATCTATTACAGATTCAGAAAGGCCTAAAGAAGTCTAGAATGGGGTAAATCTTCACAGAAGTGCAACAATTATTCTTCTTAGTGCACATACTAGAAGATTGATCTCCATCGAAGCTTATTCCTCCACAGGACAGAGCACAACCTGTGGCTCTCTAAGCATAACTGTTTTCCATAAATAAATTCACTTTATTTATTGTGTATCTGGAAAAATTACAACTGTAGGAATCCGATCTAGAAGACGATCGCTTTATCCCTTGGACGATGCGAAGAAGAAAAGCTCTCAAAATTTCAACAGCAATTAGATATCTGTGTATCTGTACAATGAATAAAAAAGAACTCTATTTATAGAGTCAAAAATAACTGAAAAAGAGAACTGTCTTCACAACCTGTGCATAGTTGAAAATCACGCAGGATCTAACATACGCAGGGTTGTGAGCAGTTACTGGACATGGCCTGTAACTGTTGGACACATGGCAATCGTGCATGAGTCGTGTGCAAGTCACAGGACACGCAGGCGAGAGATCAGTGGCATGGCTGCCACGTACTCCAATTTGATAAAATCCACGCAGCCTCGTTAAGGGCGAAATCCACGCAGACTTGGGTTAGAAAGCTTCAAAATCCACGCAAACTTTGGGCAAAAAGCTTCAGAATCCACGCAGACTTGGGGCAAAAAGCTTCAAAATCCATGCAAACTTGATGAAGGAACATAGAAGTTCAAAATACACGCAGACTTGAGCCAAAGGGCTCAAAATATACGCAAGTTTGAGGCAGGACTGCCAGCTGTCTTGATTTGACGTGCCTCGACTGACACAAAAATCTCTGACAGTGATTACTTTGTCAGTCACATTAAATAACAAGAAACTCTTTTGGTACGCCAACTTGATGAAGGCTGAGTCTTGCTGAAGAAGATTTCAAAAGTCACGCAATTGTCGGCTGTGATCTCTCGAGCTCCGTGCATACGTGGCATACGAGGAGACATTATTCGACTGTCGTGCTGTCAGTCATGATGATACTTCTGACAAATGATGATCTGTCACTAGCGTGATTTTTAAACATTGTCTTGATCAACCCAGCGTGACTTTGAGACTCAATTCTGATCAACTCAGCGTAACTTTGAGACTCAGTTCTGATCAACTCAGCGTGACTTTCATTTTGAAGGCCTACAAAACCTCCTTCAAAGTTTTCGAAAAATGATAAATTATTTCGAAATACTTTGAAATTAAGATGATAAAATGAATTTAGTCACGCTGAGATGACTTTAAAGAGAAATTTACTCCTTAATGCTTTGAAAACATGCAAATGAATTTATTAAATGTCATGATGACTCTTCATTTTTCGAGACTGATTGCATCCAATTTATGGTGGAATATGAACCGCCGGCGTGCTTCTTTATATAAACAGGGAGGAAATTCGACTTTAATCTTCATCTCACGTCAACATGACACCGAAGGAGAAAGCTGAAGAAGAAGCACGAAAGTTGGATTTTTGTGCCCATGGCGACCCTACTTTCGGGGGTAAGGAACCGGAGCCTTTAGTTTTTGAGTCCAAAGATGACCCTACACAATTTGCCAAGAACTTCCTGAGCCATTTTGGTCTGGATGGCTCATCTTCTTTCAATGGGCGTAGCCTCGCAGAGCAGTGGAAAGCGCTCAACGCTCTGTTACACCGTATAGGGGTCAACAGCGTAGAGGATTTGGGCGCCAAGCTCAGTCGCTCTGCAAAATAGGGCGTGTCCTTTTCATGTTTTTGTTTTAAAAATATTGTACCCCTTTATCTTTGCATTGAATGGTCAAATATTTCTGTGGTACAAATTCACGCTGAAAGCTAACTTTACTCCGAATAGTGTGTACTAACGAAGAGCATTAGGCGGCACTCTTTGAATATTTCCAATGCTATGCTGTCTTCCAAAGCACACGTGACACTCATTCCATGGTTATGAGCGCTTTTTACTCGGATCTTTCCCAAAAATAGGCTTGCACTTTGACCTTTAAATAGATAACTAAGTTCCACCCATACTCGTCTCTTCATTCTTCTTCATCTTCTGAGAATGACCTTTTTACGAGATTTTATTCTCAACAGGAAATTGATGATAGCAATGCTCTCTGATCTTGATTTTGATGGTGAGTCCAGTATAGTAGCCCACTTTTTACTGTTGAAGATAAACTCCTTTTTTTTATTTCTGACTGAACAGAGTGTGCGTGACTGGCCAGTACGTGCCAAATGACATTTCTGTTGATTAATCCCTTTTTCTTTACTGCTTTCTGCAGAAGCTTGGCTGCAAAAATTTTTCAGAACTGGCATTGGTGATTTGGATGCTGTGGGGAGCGTTCTTCTGACATCAACATCAGGGAGCTCATGCGCTTTTGACGCGCAAATCAGACAACTCAGAACTCTTCGTGGGATAGAAGGGTATTCCTCCGATGGTAGGAAGAGCCTTTATACACGGAGAGTTGGACGGTGGAGTTAACTCTACCCCGAGAAATCGGGTAGTAGAGTTCCTTTCACGGCAGAACTAGGAATTGTATCCCAATGTTGGATACATTCCTGTCTCCTCTGAAAGGGCGCTCCTAATCCACCAGTTGTATTGGCAGCAACGCACCTTCGGGCTGCCATACTCTGTGGTTCTCCTCTCGTCTGAGAGATAAGACCAGAGTTTGATTCCTGCTGTTCTGGTCGCCGCTGGAGCTCAGACAGTCAGGAATTGCAACAAACAACGAATCCGTCAAAGAAGATCCAAGGAAGAAAATAGATCTCTATCAAATTATTGTTGTGTGTGTAGAATGAAAATCCAAAATTGTAATAGATTTTCATTATGATTTGTAAGAAAGTCTAAGAAAATGTAATAGACTTTTTATGATGATATGAGAATGGAAATGATAATCCTTCTATGCTCAATAATTTGTATCTATCTGGATGAATTGTGGACATGATAGATAATGAAACCTTCTTTTCTGATTTAGAGTACATAATATTATCAGAGGTAATATAGACGTGATAATATGTAGGAACTCAAAAGAAAATAGATTGATTTCTATGCAGAGGTCGAAAATGGAAAATGATAGATGAGTAGGTAGATTCAGCATTTATTCAGAGGTTATGAAAACGTGATAAATAACGAATCCCCACTTTTTAATAAATTGATAGAAGATAATGAATGGACAAAACGTCAGGTGATAATGAACAAGTGAACCATCAGATGAATGTAATAAATGGACGGATGAACCGTCAAGTATTAATGAACGGACGAACCATCGGATGAATGTGTCGTTTCATTATTCGAGGAACTTCTGTCTATAAATATAGCAGAAATCTAACAAGAACGAACACTTCTACTCTTCAACATAAAAATGTCGTATGAGGAAGCATCCAAGAAGGCAGAAATCGTCTCGAAGGTTCAGAAGGACACTGAAGAACGTCCTGTCGATCCAATTCAGCCGAATAAGGTAGAAGCAGGTGAAGGTTCATCTGCACCCAAGCCGCCATGAGACATTCTGGATTTTCTGCTTGATCCAGGAAGTACTGAAGAAGAGGAAGCCATGAGGATGGCAGTCTGCAAGTTTCTCGTGGGCTCCAGCAAAGAAGTTCTCAGTTCTTTTGCTGATCGCATTTTCGAAAAAGACGGCAGTGGTCCGCGTCCAAATGTAGAGAAGATGATAGTGATCTTCCTTAACATCATGTACCATCATTCATGATTAAAATAAAATTTTATTTATAAACTGGAACTTGTCTGATGATTTACATTTATACATAATACTTTTTAAAGAATTTGCCATTGATAGGCATCATAACTTTCCGACCATCAAGTTCTGAGAGTTGATAAGCTCCATTTGAGAAAACTCTGCTCACAATATAGGGGCCTTCCCACTTTGCGTCGAATTTGCCTTTGCTCATATGAGTCATAGTCATAGGACGTTTGACTGTTAGAACAAGTTCTGCTTTTTGATATGCTCGAACTCTGACTTTCTTGTTAAAAGCTCTTGAAATTCTAGCTTGATAGAATTCGATATTCTGTTGAGCAGATAATCGCTTTTCATCCAGAGCTTCTAACTCCTGAAGTCGAAGACGATCATTATTCTCGGCAGTAAGATCATTAGCGATTGCTATCCTTAAAGAAGGAATTTGAATCTCTAATGGAAGAACAGCTTCTCATCCATACACCAGAGATAAGGGTGTACATTTAGTAGCATTACAAACTGTAGTACGGTAAGCCCACAAACATTCACCAAGTTTCTCACTCCAATTACGTTTGTTAGTAGAAACAAACTTCTTTAAGAGTTTGATGATGGTCTTGTTGAAAGCTTCTGCAAATCCGTTAGCTCCCGGATTATATGCGGTGGAAGCCACATTGTTGATTCGATAATCGTCACAGAATCGAATAAATTTTTGACTGACGAACTGTGGACCATTATCATGAATAATGCGTCGAGGAACACCAAATCTGTAGATGACGTGATGCTTGATAAAATTGATAACATTGGACGTCTTGACTTCAGATAAAGGAATAGCTTCGGCCTATTTGGAGAAATAATCGGTTATTGCGAGAATGAACCGATGACCTTTTGATGATGGTAGATTAATCGGACCAATAATGTCCATGCCCAAGCTTCGAAGGGCCATGATGCTGCCGTCGGATGCAGAAATTCCGAGGGTTGATGAATAAAATCTGCATGGATTTGACAAGCTTTACACTTTCTTGTATATTTGATGGCATCTGATACCATAGTAGGCCAGTAATAACCCATACGTCGAATACGGTCTTGAAGTTTTGGTCCAGGCTGATGTGCTCCACAAATTCCATCATGTGCTTCACGAATGATCTGTTGAACCTCATCACCGGCAACACATCGAAGAAGTAAACCATCATAAGCTCGACGATATAAGGTTCTTGTGGTGTGATTGTAATAGAATCTGAGTGATCGTCGTCTGATAGATGCCGCTTCACTCGGATCCTCTGGAAGAATATCATACGATACAAAATCTAAGAAAGGAAGTCTCCAATCTTTATCCGTATTCTGAGTCTCAGCTGAATTATTGAAGATGAATTCCATGCTAGAATCAGATGAAGATGATAGTGATTTACGACTAAATCCAAATCCCCTTGTTGTGTTGACATCATGAGATGTTGATTCTTCAATGTCAACTAGAAGTCCTAGAGTTAGATTGTTTTCAAGATGAAATAATTCTCGATTGCAGACAACAATCATTTGTTGACGTCTAATTGGAATAGCCAACACCGCCGCAAGATTGGCAAGAGCATCAGCTTCTGTGTTACATGCTCGCCTAACATGCTTGATAAAGAACTCTTCAAATGAAGAAGCCATAGATATAGCCGATCTATGATAAGGAACCAGATCTTGATGGCGAACTTCATAAATACCCCTTATCTGATTGACAATGAGTTTAGAATCTCCATACGCTTCCAAATATTGAACATTGTTTGAACATGGTTGATCGAGAGAATAAGCTCTTTGGATAGCAAGACCTTCTGGCGACACAAGAACAATTCCAACTCCAGCGACAATATCACCGTTAGGACCTATTCTTGAAGCTCCGTCAAAGAATAGACGCCAAGTAGGATCTTCTTCAGCAATTTGGTTTGAATCTAGGACTTCATCTGGGATTTCATCATAGAGTTTTGAATTTTCTGGAATTGAATGAGCAGCCAAAAAATCAGCTAAAGCTTGTCCTTTGACTGATTTCTGAGGAATGTAGTGCATATCATACTGAGCAAGTAAGATTCCCCAATTAGACAATCGAGAATTCAAAATACTGGGTTTCTTCATCATGACCCGTATAGGATTGATCCGGGAAATGACATGAATAGTCTGACCCATGATATAATGTCATATCTTTTGGACGGCGAACATCAAGGCTAGACATTCTTTTTCGACCGCTGAATATCGAGGTTCAGCTCCGGTCATAGTACGACTGAGGTGGTAAATGGCTTGTTCATGACCATTTTTATTCTTTTGAGCGAGCAATGCACCCAGTGAATGACTCATTGCTCGGGTATATAGGAGGAATGGTATTCCTGAAACAGGAGGTACCAATACTGGAGGGCTCATTAGATATTGTTTTATATCAACGAATGCCTTCTGACATTCATCATTCCAGACAAAAGAAACACCTTTCTTCATAAGTTTGTTGAATGGTCTGCAGCGTCCTGAAAGATTGGAGATGAATCTCCTGATATAAGCGATCCTTCCTTGAAATCCTCGTAGCTCTTTTAAGGTGCGTGGAGGATGCATCTCTTGGATGGCTTTGATCTTCTCGGGATCCACGTGTATACCTTTAGCGGTAATAACGAAGCCAAGAAATTTGCCACTAGAGATGCCTAAGAAGGACTTAGTAGGGTTCATCTTTAATTGAGGCTTACGCATTAGATCAAATATAGTCTTCAAATCTTGGATGTGATCCTCTTTTTGTCGACTTTTGACTGCAATATCATCAACATAGCATTCGACTGTTTTCCGCAAATGTTCACGGAATATAGTGCTCATAGCTCGTTGATAAGTTGCTCCTGCATTCTTGAGACCGAATGGCATTACTGTATAACAGTATGTACCGATTGGCGTTCTGAAAGAAGTGTGCTTCTCATCATCTGGAAACATTTTGATCTGATTATACCCAGAATACCCGTCCATGAATGACATCCGTTCAAACCCACAGGTATTATCGATCATAACATCAGTGATCGGTAGAGGGAATTCGTCTTTAGGACATGCCGTATTGAGATCGCGGAAGTCTATGCATACTCTGATCTTGCCAGTCTTTTTAAGGACAGGAACTATATTAGCCACCCAATCAGGATGCTGTTCCTCTCTAATAAACCCGGAGGCCATGAGTTTATTGACTTCAGCTTCAATTGCATCCATGATGTCTGGACGAAATCGTCGCTGTTGTTGCTTGACCGGTTTAGCATTCGGCAGGATATTGAGTTTATGAGTTGCTATCTGTGGATCAAGTCCTGGCATATCTTCATAACTCCAAGCAAAGACATCGATGTATTCACGAATAAGTTTGATCATGTCTTGCTTATCAGTTTCTGAAAGACTTTCACTGATGAATATTGGTTTGGGGGATCCCTCTTCACCAACATCTATTTGAACAAGTTTGTCTTCATTCGGAGGTTCTTTTTGTTCGAATCGGAACTCCCATTGATTATCTAACCTTTGGGCCCATTGTTCTGATTCAGGTGAGATTTTAAACTCATCTTCGTCTTCATCACTTTCTTCAGAACGGTCAATGTAGACCATGTTGGAAGACAGAATGTTGCAGTGGAATTCACCAATACTTGTATCAGAATCCCAATAGGTAGTACTAGAAGAATCGGATCTCTTATCTTTGTCAGATTCAAGATCTTCATGGATAGTATTGATAAAGGGAGTAGGAGCAATATAACCTAATCCGCATTTCGTCCTTCAATATTTCAAAGGAGGGATCCGAACAGGCATTCTTCTTCCTCTCCTATTACTGAGGCCAGTTCTGAAGTCATAACCCATATTTTTAATGATATCTTTAGATTGCTGACTATAACGACGTAGTTGTAATCTTCCAGTATCATCGTTTTTGTCATCATCTTCGGGGTTAGAAGGATTTTGGAGTCCTTTGTAAAAGAATATTGGAATGACTCCTGGTTTTCTGCTGGAAACCAGAAAGTATGAAGTTTGTGCTGATTCTAGGGATACATCTATATGGAAAGTCTGTACAACTTCTATAGTTATTGTTCTCAAGTCATCTAACAAATGTAAATAACTATGAACATGATTACACACATCAGCATACTGCAAAGATGGAGACTTTTCATTAACTTCAAAAGTAGCAGTATTTACATTGGGAGAAGGCTGAGCCTTAGAGATCTTAGCCAAATCAATGACTAAAGGGAGAGAAGAAGAATGAGAGAGAGTTTTGTTTCGATTAAGATCGATAACAAATGGCTCAGAAGAGGTGAGCTCCCTTGAATTTTGAGATGGAAAAGTAGTCTGCCCTCCAACAGGGATTACCATAGTATCCTGTTTCATATGTGAAGATACAGGAACTGTAGTACGCCCACTGACAGGAATGATCAGTGTATCTTGAGTAGACAACTGAGGTAGTGGAGAGATCCGTCCACTTACTGGAATGATAAAAGAACCTTTTCCAAAGGATTTGGGAGATTGTTGCTGAGTAGTTCGACCTTTAACAGAAATTATTAAAGTCTCACTTTGTGAATCCTCTTTCTCCATAGCTTGTATTATCCTTGTATACTCTTCTTTATACATCCGGGAATCATTGAAATAAGCTTCAACCCCATGGAAAGGATTTATATCAGCAACTTCCTTTTGTACTCTTCCATTGCTATCAATATATTTAAAGCACTGATGAAGAGTAGAAGGCACCACATTATTTTCATAAAGAAAGGGCCTCCCCAGAAGAAGATTATAAGATCCTACGATCTCGATCACATAGAAAGTGACTTTGGATCTGAAATCACCAATCTGAAGTTTCAGATGAATCTTTCCCAAAGGCTCGCTTCGGCTTTGATTGAATCCCAGGATAGTAGTAACCGTCTTGGAAAGCTTGTGAAGAGGAATTTTCAATTCATCCAACAGGCTCTTCGGCATTATACTTATAGCAGACCCTGGATCAATGAGGATACGATCTATCTTCATTGTATCAATATAACCGGTGTAGTAGAGAGGCCGATCATGTCGATTATCCTCCAATAGCATGTCGTCTTATGTAAAGGTGATATTTGGGATAATCTCCAATATACTGTTGCAATGTAAGCAAGTGGCAGGTTCTTCACCTGGCTTCTTTAATTGTGCAAGACAAGAGTCTGCCTGAAGAAGTACCTCACTTAACGTCTCTCGAGTCTCTTTAGAAAGACGTAGAAGTTCAAAGAGTGACATTCTAGCTGGAGTATTAGCAAGTTGCGCTAAAATGTCAAAATTATAAGGTTTCTAAAGCCGAAGAGGAGGAGCACTTCTTGATTGGTTTATCAAACCGAGCCTGTTGTTTGCCTTTCTCAAGAGCTGTGGGCTTGAAAAGAGGAGGTTCAACTGGTGTAGTGGAAGGAATAGGTACAGTGGATGATTCTTCTTCAGGAGGAACATTAGGAACATCTTTGTCAGCAGGAGGGATATCAGGAGTATCTTCAGGACTTTTGGAATAATCCTTCAGATAAGGTTTCCCTGTTCGAGTAGCACTAACAAGTGCTTCCTCCTTATCTTTTGGCTCTGCGTCAGGAGTAGATCCGAGAGAAGTCATATGACATGACTTAATCTTTCCAGCCTTCTTGGACTTTCGAGATGTAGTCTTTTGAAGAGAAGGAGATTCAAAGTCTGCCATTAGATCAGGATGAATCCACATGATTTCCCCTGTTTCTATAGTAATTGGTACTAATCCTTCAGACTGTGGAGGAGGAATATTCACTATCTCAAGAGTTGCCTTGTGAATAGGAACGATCCCGCTTTCCAGGAGTTGAGGAGGGAAATCTCCGAATTGCATAGAGACGACATTGGAGGTGACGGTCTTCTCTTTCGGAGTAAGAGAGGTAGCTCCAGATTTAATCATTTCTTGGATCTTTCCTTTCAGTACATAACATGTACGAATTGTGTGACCCAACATCCTGTGGTATGGACAGTATTTAGGATGATCTGTCTTACCAGCTTCATCAGGTTTCTTGATTTCAGGTAATTGTATTTTATTACCTTTCTGCAGACATTCAAAGATACCAAGGACATCATCGTCATCAAAAGAGTATTCTTCTTTGGGGCGAGGTGTTCTCGGTTGTTGAGTTGTAGAGGCAGGAGAAGTTTGAACGGTCGATGCATCTTTACTCTGAAGATTAACTTCAAGAGTTTCTTTTCCCTTGCTTTTATTGAATTTAGCAATATTTTGACCTGTTTCTTTAGGATTCATCTGTACTCCTAAACCTTTGAAGGTTTCAGCACTGATCTCTGCGGCTTTGGCACTGACTATGAAGGAAGGCCAATCTTGAAATTGAGTAGATCCTGTCCACATGCTGATTATTGGTAACAAATTGGATTTGCATGTGTCGATTGTGACAGCATCAGGAGTTCTAAGAGGCATCTTCAGAGCTTCTCTTCGAAACCGTTCAATGAATTCCTCTGTAATTTCATTATTTTTCTGCTTGATTCTAATAAGAGCAGACATAGTCATGTCGTTGAGCCCTTCATAGAATCGTTCAAGAAACATTTGTTTGAAACCGACAAATGAAGTAATACACCCATCAGGGAGACTTCTATACCATTCATAAGCCGTTCCTTTGAGACATCCGACAAACACCCGAGTAAGGAGGGCGTCGCTTGGTTGTAGCTGGTCAGTCATCACTTCAAAGTGATTAATAAATTGACTTGGAGAAATGGTTCCATCATAGAATGAGATAGTAGGAGGCTTGTATTTAGGAGGGTATGATACTTGCTTCCATTCTATCGGATAAGGTTGCTTGATGCCTAACCTTTGTAAACCATCTTTCTGTTTGAATGCCTCGAATTGAGTTTTGAGATTCCTCAATTCTTCAGTAACAACTCCGGAAGACTGTGGAGTTGTAACTTGTAGAGAATAGTTGGGAGGAGGAACAGCATTATAAGTACTACCCCCAGCTCCAGAGTGACTAAGAACTGGTTGAGCTTGCCCAGGAGTATTGGACTGGACTGCTGGAGGAACATGGACTGGACTTACACCAGTGTCAATTGGTGTAGCTTCTGGTATAGTCTGTTGATTTTGCAATTGGGCTGCCATGAGTTCATACATCGACTTCATATTATCAGCCATAGACTTCATTTGCTGTTCCAAAGAAACAATTCTTTGTTCTTGAGGAGTCATAGAAGAAGAAGGTTCATCAGTATTCCCATCGACCATATATATTGTGACTGTACGAGGGATTTTTGATGAACTGGTGGATGTTGTTTGTTCTGAATCACTGCTTTGTGTATCAAAGTCAGTTATAGGAGAACTACCCCCAGTAGGAAGAGGTGGGAAGTTAGATTCCCCGAGAAATTCAGAATCATCTTCAGGAATCAAAGTCCTTTGAGTAGAAGCCAGGACCCTTGATCTGGTGCCTCTATATACTCCATCTGGACTATCATTTCTACCCCCAGTATCCCGAGAGGTCATGTTGACAGAAGCATACAGAGGTTCATCTTCATCAGGCATAGGTTCACACTGAATCCGATTGAAAATAGATTGTCGTTTAGTTTGACATCTGCATTGCATTATGACTCTCGGCTGGAAGTCACATTCATGATCAACATAGTTCTGATCCATTGATTGACATCTGCACTGAATTATGACTCTTGGCTGGAAGTCACATTCAGCATGGTCTATTGACACAGAATTATTCCTTCTCTTATGTTGAAGATGTTCTCGTAGATCTGTCTGTGAAGATTGAGGTACATCAGAGAACATTCTTAGTGCATTTTTAGGAATATATTTCCAGTTCTTGGATCTTGATGGATTTTGGTTATATAGAGAGTGATTAATGTGAGCCACATAATTTGTAGCATACTCTGCATCTGGATCTCTTGCTTTTGTTCCCGATTGGTATGGTTTTTTGACACCCGAAGTGCTTCCTAAACGGATTTGATCAAGTTTTGCTCTTAGATCAGTTGAAGGTAATACTTTAGTTTTTGAAACTTGGAGTTTTCCTTCCATTGATCTGGATATTTGCAGAGAATGAAGAGTTGGACCACCCCCTTGATTAGGAGTTGGTAACAGACCCTCTTTTATAGACAAATTATGTACCCAATTCGAAGAAGTCGTAGAAGAAGACATTAAGAAATGTTTCTTCTTAGACTTATTCAAGTTTTGGGACATAGAATGTCCAGAAGGAAGAGTAGTCAAAAGACCATCTCCTTTTATTTGACTAACAAAATTGTCAGTCGAAGCTGTTCCTGAAGTAAAAACTACAGGAGCAGAAGAAACAACTAAAGAATTGTTTCTTTTTGAAGGGACTTTGTGTGGAGGAGCAAGACCACCCCCAGTTCTAGTAGAACTTGGCAAAGAAGAAGAGATAGCTAAAGAGCTATTCTTCTTAGAGCATGCTGGTGACAATTTGGCTAAAGAGCCTGTATTGTCAATATATAGAGTCTTGGCTAAAAAGCCAGATTTTGGTAAAATACACGCTGGAACAGATTTGGCTAAGAAGCCAGTGCTGCCAGTGTGACTTTTGATGTTAGAAATACACGCTGGAACAGATTTGACTAAGGAGCCAGTGCTGCCAGCGTGACTTTTAGAATTAAGATTGTACACTGGAACAGGCTTGGCTAAGGAGCCAGTGCTGCCAGCGTGACTTTTGGAATTAAGATTGCACGCTGGAACAGGCTTGGCTAAGGATCCAGTGCTGCCAGCGTGACTTTTGGCTGCTGTTGTCTTCGAACACACAAGAGTGTGTGTGCTTGCAGTAGGCTCCTTGCCAGTGTTAGGAGTAGACACTGTGGCAGAAAAGTCACCATTGGTTGCCAACTGATTCTTAGAGACATAGACAGATCGTCCCTTCGACTTGGCAGTAGTGATGGAGGCTGAAATGGGCTTGCCACCCTTAGCCCGCTGCATTTCTTCATAGGCGAGTTGATCGAATTGGATCGATATCACCTTCTTCGTCGAGCCGACTGACGAAGTGTCGCATTGAGTTGTTACCATCTCAGAAGAGAAGATGGTTTTCCCCAGCAGAGTCGCCAATTTGTTTTCCATAAATAAATTTACTTTATTTATTGTGTATTTGGGAAAATTACAACTGTAGGAATCCGATCTAGAAGACGATCGCTTTATCCCTTGGACGATGCGAAGAAGAAAAGCTCTCAAAATTTCAACAGCAGTTAGATATCTGTGTATCTGTACAATGAATAAAAAAGAACTCTATTTATAGAGTCAAAAATAACTGAAAAAGATAACTGTCTTCACAACCTGTGCATAGTTGAAAATCACGCAGGATCTAACATACGCAGGGTTGTGAGCAGTTACTGGACGTGGCCTGTAACTGTTGGACACATGGCAATCGTGCATGAGTCGTGTGCAAGTCACAGGACACGCAGGCGAGAGATCAGTGGCATGGCTGCCACGTACTCCAATTTGATGAAATCCACGCAGGCTCGTTGAGGACGAAATCTACGCAGAATTGGGTTAGAAAGCTTTAAAATCCACGCAAACTTGGGACAAGAAGCTTCAAAATCCACGCAGACTTGGGGCAAAAAGCTTCAAAATCCACGCAAACTTGATGAAGGAACATAGAAGTTCAAAATACACGCAGACTTGAGCCAAAGGGCTCAAAATATACGCAAGTTTGAGGCAGGACTGCCAGCTGTCTTGATTTGACGTGCCTCGACTGACACAAAAATCTCTGACAGTGATTACTTTGTCAGTCACATTAAATAACAAGAAACTCTTTTGGTACGCCAACTTGATGAAGGCTGAGTCTTGCTGAAGAAGATTTCAAAAGTCACGCAATAGTCGGCTGTGATCTCTCGAGCTCCGTGCATACGTGGCATACGATGAGACATTCTTCGACTGTCGTGCTGTCAGTCATGATGTACTTCTGACAAATGATGATCTGTCACTAGCGTGATTTTTAAACATTGTCTTGATCAACCCAGCGTGACTTTGAGACTCAATTCTGATCAACTCAGCGTAACTTTGAGACTCAGTTCTGATCAACTCAGCGTGACTTTCATTTTGAAGGCCTACAATAACGGGCTGCTAGACCGTTACTGAGAAGGGCATAACATGACCCCCAAATTTTTGACAAAGCACGAGGACTGCCAAGATATTGTTCAGGTTCGAACAAGGTGTTCCAATGCATCTCGAGATTCACTACTACGTGTTCTTCTACAAGGACATAACTAATTTGAACGAAGAGATTCGCAGTCAACAGCCAACTGATGTCAGGCCAGGGTCCTCTTAAAGCTAAGTCAGGGTCGTGCATAATGGGAATGCTATGAAGATTATGGAATTTGCTCCTCAAGAAACACCTTTTTATAGGCCATATTGGCCAATGAATGCAGATGAACCTAATAGTCAGCATAATGAATCTCATTTAATAGGTTCGTTACAAGTGGATGCCATGTCACAAACTCCTCAACTTCCCCCAAGAAAGAAGGTAGCAATTAATACTTGTTCAAAGACAGTCATTAAGGAAAATGCAAAGTCCCACCACCCCTCACACACACACACTAAGAAAGCCATTCTCCGTGTAATTTAACACCGAGAATGATATTCTCCATGTTTTTATACACGGAGAATGACATTCTCCGTGTTTTTATACACGGAGAATGCCATTAAACGTGTAATTTAAAACGGAGAATGGTCATTCTCATGCATTTTAACACTGAAAATAACCATTCTCCGTGTAATTTAAAACGGAGAATGACATTCTCCGTGTTAAATTACACGGAGAATAGTCATTCTTATGCATTTTAACACGGAGAATTTTATTATCCGTATAATTTAATAAGAAGAATGACATTCTTCGTGTTTTTGTACACGAAGAATGGCATCCTCCGTGTAATTTAACACGGAGAATGATATTCTTCGTGTTAAACTACATAAAGAATAGTCATTCTCATGCATTTTAACACTGGGAATGACCATTCTCCGTGTAATTTAAAATGGAGAATGACATTCTCCGTGTTAAATTACACGAAAAATAGTCATTCTTATGCGTTTTAATACGAAGAATATCATTATTCGTATAATTTAACAAGGAGAATGACATTTTTTGGGTTTTTGTACATGGAGAATGGCATCCTCCGTGTAATTTAACACGGAGAATGATATTCTCCGTGTTAAACTACACGGAGAATAGTCATTCTCATGCGTTTTAACACATAGAATTCCATTATCTGTGTAATTTAACAAGGAGAATGACATTCGAGAAAAGAAAGTAAGGAACTCCTTTAGTCCATTTTGGCGCGGATACGCCAAGACCTTCATATAACTAAGGAACGATGGGTTGAAAGTGCAAGGCACATATGCGTCCTGCACACATAGATCTTGCTTAGAGATGCACTTATAACATGACAGGGAAGGAATGGGGCGCATTCACCTTGCGTCGGTGCAAGGGCGAGTGCGTCGACTTGGTAAGAAGTCGCGCTACGAAACAAACACGAGATTACTAGTTTGTTTGCCTATTCAATTTGAATAACATGCTTGCCATGATAACATGCTTTACTGCTTTCGAATATGCCATGAAATCGACCCTAAGGAGAACATAGAAAGATCATAAGCTAAGTTGCATGATTCAACATAAATACTACAATGTCGGTTTAGAAAGAAGATCTCTGCATCAGTACATGCGAGGACGAACGTACTGATCCCCCACCAGCCTTCATGCAGGGTGAAGGGAATGAATTACTCGTGGTGAAGCGTCGCTTGAACGCGTTGAGGCTTGGAATGCCGAAACGTATTGAAGCGTGCGATCGTATGGACGCTCGGACTTGCAATAGGATTGATGCGGCCGGGATATAGAAGGCATGATGTACGGAACGGTGAAATCCTTTGTGGGCAAGAGAGAACCTGAGTGTTGTAGCCAATCTGGCATATATTGTTAGGCTATCGAAAGCCTTTGTATTCTCAGTTTCGAATATCAATAAAGAGAATGGTTTCGTATACTCTGTTTTCCTTCGTTGTTAATATCGAATCAAAAGATAACCATTTGAGAACTTGTCATCTTGCCTAGCACGAGCGCAACTCCAGGCTCGTGCGGCATCACGCCCCCTGCGAGGATAATGATTCGGGTGATTCTGAGTCGGGGCATGACAAATTGGTATCAGAGCTCTAGGCTTAATTTTCTCTGGACGCTCGTATCATTACAATTCTAAGAGTTGTCCACCACCACTTGAAATCACTCTTGACTCTACTCGATGCCGCATTGGAAGTTCCATATAATAAGTCTAATACTAATCGTGTAATTTTGCCGCACGTGTTTTAGAAATAACATGATGTTTGCTAAGAAAGTCGCAAAGGATTTATTGCATTAAGTACAACAAGCCGTGAAATGTTAGTTGCTGCAAGTGCAACAAATTGTGAAAGGCGATTTGAGATATCGTTGCAATATAACATGTTGAATGAGAAATAAAACGATGCACAAAGTGCTATCGGTTGTGAATATTGGTTGTACCAATACGAAAACTAAATAATGCGTCGCAAATGAAAGTGATAAGTCAATATCGAATGTGTTGAACGAATTTGAGCATTGACTTGGAAAGTCAGAAATAAATCGTTGCACGATGTGTAATACGTGTCGAGAGTAAAATTGTTGTACGTGGTGCAACGCATATCAAAGTAATCATTGCACGGAGTGCAAAGGAAATTGGAAATAAATTGTTGCACGAGATGCAACGTAAAAGAACTGAAATCATAAATCGATAGAATGAATTGTTCGGTTGCACACCGTACTTGTGTTGGCAAATGAAAACATTGGCCGAGTTGTGTCGGATTTGATTCAATCAAAGTTACAGTTGTGATCAAGCACGATCACTGCAGAAATCGTGAGTCGGGAGAGATTGTTGGTTTATACTAAGTATAATACGAGGGAAACGACTTGATTTTCGAGTGGTATATGCCATACCACGTAGGCGATGAATGACTCGATTTCGAGTGGTATATGGTATACCCCTTGTGCGATGAATTGCATCGACGCGTTGTTAAAGTTGCGGAAGGTTTGTCCGCAACGGACGGTAGAGTACCGAGACTCGATTGAAAATTTGTATGACGGTATGTTGATGCAAGTGTTCTTCAAAAATCGGTTGGGATGATAAGGCGAGTACTCGTATCAATGAATGATACGTCGGACGAAAATGATAAGTCGGTCGGACGACCGAGACTAGCGGAACGATTATGCCTTGACGCAATAATCGGATCGACGAAAAAGGAAAAACTCGAACTTACAAATGAGTCGCACGACTTGCGATCTCGATTGAAATATTGGGCGAGGCGAATCGAATCGCACGACTTGCGATCTCGATAGAAATATTGGACGAGGCGAATTAAAATCGGATCGCACGATTTGCGACTTCGATGAAGAGTTGGTTGACGCAGTAAACGTGCCTAAGAAGATAGTTGGTTACGTTATGGCGAAAACTCATTTGAGTACGACTGAAATACACGAAACTTAGAGGATGAGATCGTATGACTTGAGGGTTCGGTATTGGATAATCAGTAACTCAGTTACGCGATCAAACTATAGCGAGATACAGCAAATCGAAAAACAAGTTGATGCGTATGGAAAAGTTTGTTGCGAACTTGGATGTATGCGATGCAAGTTAAGTTGACGTTGAAACAGATTCAAAGTCGACCCTTACGCTATCGAAATTGATACGACGTATCGAGATCGATACGTAAGGAAACGTAAGCACGATGTGAGAATACAAAATGGAGTATGCCTCGTGCTATCAAAATTTTGTAAATGACAATACGAGAAGGAACGAACTGGTTGATCATGAACTTGTGATTGATCAAGACGAGACTATAAGTCATCGACGATTGTTCGATGCGTATAGTATCTCGTGTGTCGACCGCAAATAAGATAGACCCGAGCTCGATATGAATAGATGTTTCGTAAATTTGCGAAATCATCGACTATAGTGCATAACTTTACTCGGAGGATAGTTGCACATCAGTTGCGTCGATAGAAATAGTTTTGTCCAAAATTGTATAGTCGCATAGAATCGTCGGAACGTGATTTGGCTCCAAAATAAGATGTAGCATGGTTCGTAGTAAACTGTTCTTTGGTGATGATCCAAAATTATCGAGCATAGCTTCGGGACAGCTGACCCTAGAAGACTTGGCCACCAAAATCAAATCGAATACTGCAGACCGTAAGATGACCTATGCGATATTGTATATGAAATTGCACCGATAACAAATACAATATGGTGCATGTTGACGATAAGTCTAGGCGACCGAGAATTATTGGAATAACTTTCGATTGAGAATGATATAGTAAGATTTGAGTATTCGTCGGATGAATGCTCGAATGATTATGTTGGTCAACGATCGAACTTGAAATTCACCAACGAACTTGGTGATTCGGATAGGCGATTGTGAGAGTCGTGCTACGCACGAGAGAGAGCGATAAGAAAATGACTTACGGGTCATGTCGATAGATTCAGATTCTTCTTGCAATTGAGCTTGCGTGAATCGAACTTATATTCGATGTTGCGAGACGGATAAGTTGGGAATTTGGCTAGTGAATTCCTACTCGTTAGGAAATCGGATGTAAGATGCATCTAGAGACTTCGTGTCAAGGCGATCGTTGCCTTGAGCACCGTCGCCTCGATGTAAACTGTTGTGTCGGATAGATTGTGGCCTTTGTGCAATTTCAATTTGAGTTGCGTCTGGAGAAGTTAAGCACGATGTCTAAGTAAATAACCTAGTGGGCGTAGTCCTAAATGTTAATGCAATTACAAGTCAACAAAGGAAATCGTATCGAGATAAGTTGCATAGCCAGACTTCGAAAATAGTTGGTTGGCAATTTCGAACGCAAGGCGTTGCAAAGGATCGTTGCGATCAGATGCGCGACGGTTTGACGCGACGCATAGAATTGTCATCCCGATGAAACGTACGAAATGAGAAACGCGATTTTGAATCGTGTCGCATTTAGTGACTTTGTTGAATGAACCACGTACGTATCGAATATACGTATGCGATAAAATTTCGAGAACGGTTGCTAAAGATAAGTCCGATCGAGAGTACGAGATGACAAGCATAGGATTAAAATTTACCTGTCAGCTTGTTCCAATTTGCTACCACTGGACTTGGTCAAAATACATGTATCTTCGAGACGTCTTGAATATAGGTACATGATCCAAATCGAGTTGTATACAAATTCAAATCGAGCTGCAGGGATGACTTTGAAATGTTAATGAAAAGCTTGCGAGATAGTGTAAAACTGAACAACATTGGTGGGACGAGATCGTGAAACGATCTATAAAACACTTAATTGGAGTATTGGTTTTGGTTCGAGGATGAACCTTATTTTGAGTGGTATATTCTGTAATGCCCCGCTCTGCACGGTGCATTTCGCTGAAGCATTGACTCAAAGAGTCGTATTGACCGAAAGAAATGTATCGATGCGAATCGATACGTGAGTTACGTTGTCCCGAGCAACGCATCGAACTGAGTCGATACGAAGAGTTGCCTTGTCCCGAAAGAATGCATCGAGTTGAATTGATGCGAAGCGCTGCTTTATCCCGAAGGATAAGTGCGTTGAGACGGCTCGAAGATTCTAAGAAATCGAATCGACCAAGGCGCAACTCCGAATCGATGCAAGTATTTATTTTATTTGGTTTCGTGTGCAGGCTATACGTTTACGCAAAAAGATTAGAGGTCGACATTTTGCCTATTTCGAGACGGGTCCGCGAAACTAAATCGTCGCCTTGCGATGGACTAGGACTTGGGTACGGTAAGCCAAATCAGACGTATAATTCAATGAAGCACGAAGTGCTCGAATGGCTAAGTCAGGAGAGTGACCGTACAATAAAGTTATAAAATCGAACCGCGTCGGCTCGACGAAATAATAAGGCGTATCGACTCAAGGTGGAAGGATTGACTCTTCTTTTTACTCCTTCATGCGATAAGTCAAAATATATCATTTTATGCTAAGTTAACCTATCGACGCCACGGGCGTGGTCCGATCGAAAGATAAATCATAGTGTATGTCGAACACTAAGTTAGTACAATTGAAATGAAACATGCATTATATGCACGAGTCACTACGGAACATTGGATATCACAATGGCAAGCGCCTCGGTACGCAAGCCGCAAGAACATGGAATAACTGTATTCGACGAGAGCCTTAGTGCACAAACCATTCCGTGCCTTCGCGTACGAGTTAGAAGGCTAGAACATTGAAAGACAATAGGCGAGCGTCCTAGTGCGCAAGCCACGGACATTGAACACTAAGGCATAGAATATGAAAATACGGTTGAAACGTGCCTACGTGCACGAGATCATAAAAGATAGCTTCGTTGAGAAAGAATACAGTTGTGGCATGAATGTGTCAGAACTGTCGGATATGACATAATGTCTCGAAAGGTGTTCGGGACCTTCGGGTCGTTCGGTTGACGAACATTGAGTTGAGGCATGATGCCATTGAACATTGAAACGAAGTATGAAACGAAAGAACATAGAAAGTTAACGCAAGAAATACGAGATGACAAAGTCTGAGTCTCGGACTCAAGACTATGCTTGGTTGTTTGAATAATAAGGGCGTTGCATATGGTCGAATGGGATGGACTTGAGATTAAAATATAATAATCTTTCGTGCACGGGTGTTCTCTCGAACGGTTAAGTGTCGGAGCGCCCCGGAACCGTTTGGCCTAGGAGGGAATGTATATCTTTGATAGGCGCACGTCCTTAAGACGAGTAGGACTCGCTTATAGATAGAGAAAAGTCGCAAATTATGGTATGCAGCGGTAACGTTTCTGTTGTTTGGTATCACGACCCGCACCCGGATATACGGGTATGAATACGTGGGCCACGCCCAGCCTACGCCAAAGTATCGGTGGTAGAGCGCTATCAAGTACCCTATACTAACTACAACATCTAAAGATCCATAACTAGAAATGTACTCATGTCACATAACAAAAACTAAGGAAGATAAGACAAGAAATAATAACAATATTACTAGAACAACTAGAATCTACAAGGATCATATGAGACAAGAATAAAATAGAGAAAAATAATGATAAAACTAATAACTACCAGACCTAGAACTCCTGAGAGACAACTCACGGTGAAGAATACCGAGAACCACCCCAGCTAGCAACATCATGAAGTCCAATACTGAGGGCACAACTACTCCTAAAATTTTGTCAACATATCCAGTCAGGATAGAACGAGCACAAATCTCAAATAACAGTTCTAATTAGACGATATTGAAAATGTAGCAGTAAATAGAGAGAATATACAAAAAATCATGAAATGTACATGTGAGTATCATGGCAAGGTAAGCTGTAAATCTAGAGCTAGAACAAGACAAGTAAAACTGATCATGGCATGTTCAAGAATCAAGAATCATCTATCTAAGTGTGTGAGTACTAGCTACAACATGTGGCCGGCTTGGGTCTGCACAAGGTCATGATCTAGCCAATCATACGTGTGGTGTAGGATTGGCATTCACAAAGTTCAAAAGATATACAAGACGGGTATTGACCACACATCTACACTAATACTCCCCATCCTCGACTAGTATAGTGGATCCAACCATAACACATCATGACACGCGATTCTCCGAGAGGGTAGCTAGCCTTCGCAGGAATCGTGTCTATACAATGCACAAGGAATAAGAAAGACTTGCACAAGATATACCAAGAAAAGTGAGGAATAACATCTCATGACGGGATCCAGAGAAATATCAATCCGTGTGAACAATGTGTCACGAGAACAAGGATATCTACACTAAATACAAGAAACATAGAAGATATCATAAAACAAAAATATTATCAGAGAATGTACTCGCCTGCGACCTGGTAGAATATGTCAACTGAGTCCTAGAACAGTGCCTCGCGGACCTATAGGTGGAAATACTGTATCAAATAAGGGTTTGGAAGTAAAATCAAGTCATACTAAGTCAAACTAGGTCAAGACAAGTCAAAGCAAGTCAAACTAGGTCAATCTAAGTCAAGGGTTGACTTACAGTTGACTTTTGGTCAACTGGTCAACTCTGGTCAATTCTAGGTCAACTCTAGGTCAAACTTGACTAACGTCGACTAACAGATGACTTTGGGTCAACTGGTCAACTCTGGTCCAGTTCTAGTCAATTTTAGGGTACGGTTGACTTTTGGTCAAAATAGTCAACTGTGGTCAACCAAGGTCAAAACTAGTCTAACCTAGGTCAAATATTGACTCTACTTCGATGTTCAGTCAAAGTAGTCAACCATGGTCAAACTGGGTCAAAGCTAGTCTCTACAACATCTACAGAGTCAACACATTCAATTTCAGTGGTTGTGAAATCACTGGAATCGATGGATCTCAAATACCACAAAAGGAGAAAAATTATAATAATAGGGTGACAACCTACAGATGTGGTCGGATGGTGAAACAACCATCACCAACGTGTCCAGAATGGTCAAATTAGCTAGGATAACTTGCCCATAAGTCCGATTTGGACACAGAGGCAAAAATGTAATTTTGAGTCAAAACGGTGTCCGTGTCGAACCCGCTTTGTACCGAAAATATGCCAAAATAAAAGTGCACTAAACCTAACAAATTATATGTCCACGAATCCAGAATGATGATACGAACCCAACAGTATATCCAGAATTGGATTCCGTTGACCCGATCTCAATTTGGTTCGTTGACCAGGACAATGAAATTCTGATTTGCACGAAAAAGCGTGTCAGAGCCATTGTCCTCAAAACTCAGTAAATTATATGTTAATGAGTCCAGAATGACGATACGAACTCAACAGTATGTCCAGAATTGGATTCTGATAAGCCGATCTCAAAATTACCCGTTGACCCGGATATTGGTATCCGACTTGTACCGAAATACGTGTCTGAACCAATGTCCACTAAAACCTAGCAAATTATATGTCAATGAGTTTAAAATAACGATACGAACTCAACGGCATATCCGAAATTGGATTCCGATGAGCCGATCTCAAAATGACCAGTTGACCCGGACTGTGGGGCTCGCTTTGTACCGAAATACGTGCCAGGGCCCACGTCCTCCAAATCTAACAAACTTTATATGAAAACGTGCGAGAACGACGCCACGAGTCTACTGTGGTGTCAGAAATTAAATTCGGAGTTCCGAGTTCAAAAATAGAATTTTACAACTTGAAAATTACAAATTCGGACGGCCAACTTTGGCGTCGAATTCAACCAATTAAACGTGCTCACAATGATACAAAACTTAAGGGGTAGGAAGAGGTTTATACCAGCTTCTCATAGGAACCATTAGAATGCCAGACGGAGCTGCGATGGAAGAGATACGAACCGACAAAGTTGGCTCCACAAAACTATTCAAAAATAACGCAATTTAAAGCGTCAACTTGGTGGCCGGTTTGATGTATCAAACGATAAAATTAACGGACAAAAATTGAGGGGAGTGAAAAGCTATATACCGAGATTGAAACGGAGTAAAGAAATTGCAGATCCAACGGTCCGATTTCTCAAAAATTGTGCGCGAAGTTGCTGAGACGAGACGAACTTTCTGAAATTTGAAATCGCGCGTCACGGCGGGATTTCGTCCAAAATGCACGAATCGCCCGTGTATTGCACCGAGGAGGAGGGCGCTGCCCAGGGGGGTTCGTCGGAGCTGCGCGCGGCTAGGGGGGTCGGCGGCGGCGGCGACGGTCGCGGCGGCACGCGGTGGTGCACGGTGTTGCGCGACCACCGTTGCGACGAAGCATTGCAGCTGCTGCTGCTGATACTGCTGCTGGCTTGTGCTGATGTCGCAATTGCGCTGGAAGGTACGCACGATGGCGGCATTGGCTGCCCGGCTGGGCGGCGACAGCGGGGTGCCCGTACGGTGGGACGACAACAGCGGGGTGCCCGCGTAGTGAGGAGAAGGAAGAGAAGAAAAGAAAATTGATGGTGGTAGTGTATTTAGATGATGATGGTGAGGAGGAGATGAAGAAGGAGTGAAGGAGAAGGAGGAAAAAATGAAGAAGAAAAAATGAAGAAGGAGTTGGGGGGTGTGATGCTCGTACATGTTTTCCATAAATAAATTCACTTTATTTATTGTGTTTCTGGGAAAATTACAACTGTAGGAATCCGATCTAGAAGACGATCGCTTTATCTCTTAGACGATGCGAAGAAAAAAAGCTCTCAAAATTTCAACAGCAATTTAGATATCTATGTATCTGTACAATAAATGAGAAAAGAACTCTATTTATAGAGTCAAAATAACTGAAAAAGATAACTGTCTTCACAACCTGTGCATAGTTGAAAATCACGCAGGATTTAACATACGCAAGGTTATGAGCAGTTACTGGACGTGGCCTGTAACTGTTGGACATATGGCAATCATGCATGAGTCGTGTGCAAGTTACAGGACACGCAGGCGAGAGATCAGTGGCATGGCTGCCACGTACTCCAATTTAATGAAATCCACGCAGGCTTGTTGAAGACAAAATCCACGTAGACTTAGGTCAGAAAGCTTCAAAATCCACGCAAACTTGGGATAGGAAGCTTCAGAATCCACGCAGACTTGGGGCAAAAAGCTTCAAAATCCACGCAGACTTGAGGAAGGAACATAGAAGCTCAAATACATGCAGACTTTGAACCAGAAGGCTCAAAATATACGCAAGATTGAGGCAGGACTGCCAGCTGTCTTGATTCGACGTGCCTCGACTGACACAAAATCTCTGACAGTGATTACCTTGTCAGTCGCATTAAATGACAATAAGCTCTTTTGGTACGCCAGCTTGATGAAGGCTGATTCTTGTTGAAGAAAATTTCAAAAGTAACACAATAGTCGGCTGTGATCTCTCGAGTTACGTGCATACGTGGCATATGAGGAGACATTCTTTGACTGTCGTGCTGTTAGTCAAAATGACACTCTGACAAATGATGAGCTGTCTCTAGCGTGATTTTTAAACATTGTCTTGATCAACTCAGCGTGACTTTTAGAATCATTCCTGATCAACTCAGCGTGACTTTGAGACTTTGTTCTGACCAACTCAGCGTGACTTTTATACTTTGTCCTGATAGAATACAATACGAAATCTAAGAAAGGAAGTCTCCAATCTTTATCCGTATTCTGAGTCTCAGCTGAATTACTGAAGATGAATTCCATGCTAGAATCAGATGAAGATGATAATGATTTACGACATAATCCAAACCCTCTTGTTGCATTGACATCATGAGATATTGATTCTTCAATGTCAACTGGAAGTCCTAAAGTTAGATTGTTTTCGAGATAAAATAATTCTCGATTGCAGACAACAATCATTTGTTGACGTTTAATTGGAATAGCTAACACCGCCGCAAGATTGGCAAGAGCATCAGCTTCTGTGTTACATGCTCGCCTAACATGCTCGATGAAGAACCCTTCAAATGAAGAAGCCATAGATATAGCTGATCTATGATAAGGAACCAGATCTTGATGGCGAACTTCATAAGTACCCCTTATCTGATTGACAATGAGTTTAGAATCTCCATACGCTTCCAAATGTTGAATATTCAGATGTTTAGCGAGTTGAAGACCAATAAGCAGTGCATTGTACTCAACTATATTGTTTGAACATGGTTGATCGAGAGAATAAGCTCTTTGGATAGCAAGACCTTCTGGCGACACAAGAACGATTCCAACCCCAGCGACAATGTCACCATTAGGACCTATTCTTGAAGCTCCGTCAAAGAATAGACGCCAAGTAGGATCTTCTTCAGCAAGTTGGTTTGAGTCTAGGACTTCATCTGGGATTTTATCATAGAGTTTTGAATTTTCTGGAATTGAATGAGCAGCCAGAAAATCAGCTAAAGCTTGTCCTTTGACTGATTTCTGAGGGATATAGTGCATATCATACTGAGCAAGTAAAATTCCCCAGTTAGCCAATCGAAAATTTAAAACACTCAGTTTCTTCATCATGACTCGTATAGGATTGATCCTGGAAATGACATGAATGGTCTGACTAATGATATAATATCGTGTCTTTTGGACAGCGAACATCAGGGCTAGACATTCTCTTTCGACCGGTGAATATCGAGGTTCAGCTCCGATCATAGTACGACTGAGATAGTAAATGGCTTGTTCATGACCATTTTTATTCTTTTGAGCGAGCAATGCACCCAATGAATGACTCATTGCTCGGGTGTATAGGAGGAACGGTATTCCTGAGACAGGAGGTACCAATACTGGAGGGCTCATCAGATATTATTTTATATCATCGAATGCTTTCTGACATTCATCATTCCAGACAAAAGAAACACCTTTCTTCATAAGTTTATTCGTCTTTAGGACATGCCGCATTGAGATCGCAGAAGTCTATGCATACTCGGATCTTACCAGTCTTTTAAGGACAAAAACTATATTAGCCACCCAATCGGGATGTTGTTCCTCTCTAATAAACCCGGAGGCCATGAGTTTATTGACTTTAGCTTTAATTGCATCCATAATGTCTGGACAAAATCGTCGCTGTTGTTGTTTGACCGGTTTAGCATTCGGCATGATATTGAGTTTATGAGTTGCGATTTGTGGATCAAGTCCTGGCATATCTTCATAACTCCAAGCGAAGACATCGATGTATTCACGAATAAGTTTGATCATGTCTTGCTTATCAGTTTCTGAAAGACTTTCACTGATGATATTGGTTTGGGGGATCCCTCTTCGCCAATATCTATCTGAACAAGTTTGTCTTCAGACGGAGGTTCTTTTTGTTCAAATCAGAACTCCTATTGATTATCTAACCTTTGGGCCCATTGTTCTGATTCAGGTGAGATTTCAAACTCGTCTTCGTTTTCATCATCTTCAGAACCATCAACGGAAACCATGTTGGAAGACAGAATGTTGCGATGGAAATCGCCAATACTTGTATCAGAATCCCAAGAGGTAGTACTGGAAGAATCAGATCTCTTATCTTCGTCAGATTCGGGATCTTCATGGATAGTATTGATAAAGGGAGTAGGAGCAATATAACCTAATCCGTATTTCGTCCTTCCATATTTTAAAGGAGGAATCCGAACAGGCATTCTTCTTCCTCTCCCATTACTGAGGCCAGTTTTGAAGTCATAGCCCATATTTTTGATAATATCTTTAGATTGCTGACTATAACGACGTAGTTGTAATCTTCCAGTATCATCATTTTTGTCATCATCTTCTAAAGCATAAGGATTCTGGGGCCCTTTGTAGAAGAATATTGGAATGTCTCCTAGCTTTCTACTAGGAACCAGAAAGTATGAAGTTTGTACTGATTCTAGAGATACATCTGTATTAACAGTCTGTACAACTCCTATGGTTATTGTTCTCAAGTCATCTAACAAATATAAATAACTATGAACATGATTACACACATCAATATACTGCAAAGATGGAGACTTTTTATTAAATTTAAAAGTAGCAGTATTACATTGGGAGAAGGCTGAGCCTTAGAAATCTTAGCCAAATCATTGACTAAAGGGGGAGAAGAAGAACGAGAGGAAGTTTTGTTTCGATTAAGATCGATAACAAATGGCTCAGAAGAGGTGAGCTCCCTTGAAGCATGAGATGGAAGAGTAGTCCGCCCTCCAACAGGGATTACCAGAGTATCCTGTTTTATATGTGAAGATACAGAAACTGTAGTACGCCCACTGACAGGGATGATCAGTGTATCTTGAGTAGACGACTGAGGTAATGGAGAGATCTGTCCGCTCAGTGGAATAATGAAGGGGGCTTCTCCAGAAGATTTAGAAGATTGTTGCTGAGTAGTTCGACCTTTAACAGGGATTATTAAAGTCTCACTTTGTGAATCCTCTTTCTCCATAGCTTGTATCACCCTTGTATATTCTTCTTTGTACATCCGGGAATCATTGAAATAAGCTTCAACCCCATAGAAAGGATTTATATCAGCAACTTCCTTTTGTACTCTTCCACTGCTGTCAATGTATTTAAAATACTAATGAAGAGTAGAAGGCACTATATTATTTTCATGAAGAAAGGGCCTCCCCAGAAGAAGATTATAAGATCTCACGATCTCGATCACATAGAAAGTGACTTTGGATCTGAAATCACCTATCTGAAGTTTCAGATGAATCTTTCCTAAAGGCTCGCTTCGGCTTTGATTGAATCCCAAGATAGTAGTAACCGTCTTGAAAAGCTTGTGAAGAGGGATTTTTAGTTCATCCAACAGAGTCTTTGGCATTATACTTATAGCAGACCCTGGATCATGAGGATACGGTCTACCTTTACCGTATCAATATAACCGGTGTAGTAGAGAGGCCGATCATGTCGATTATCCTCCAGTAGCATGTCATCTTGTGTGAAGGTGATATTTGGTATAATCTCCAATACACTGTTGCAATGTAAGCAAGTGGCAGGTTCTTCACCTGGCTTCTTTAATTGTGCAAGACAAGAGTCAGCCTGAAGAAGTGCTTCACTTAACGTCTCCCGAGTCTCTTTAGAAAGACGTAGAAGTTCAAAGAGGGACATTCTAGCTGGAGTATTGGCAAGTTGAGCTAGAATGTCAAAATTATAAGGTTTCTGAAGCCCAAGAGGATGGGACTTCTTGATTGGCTTATCAAATCGAGCCTGTTGTTTGCCTTTCTCAAGAGCTGTAGGCTTGGAAGGAGTAGGTACAACTGGTGCAATTGAAGGAACATGTGCAGTAGATGATTCTTCTTCAAGAGAAACATTAGGAGCATCTTTGTCAGCAGGAGGGATATCAGGAGTATCCTCAGGACTCTTGGAATAATCCTTCAGATAAGGTTTCCCTGTTCGACTAGCACCAGCAAGTGCTTCTTCCTTATCTTTCGGCTCTGTGTCGGAAGTAGATTCGAACGAAGTCATATGACATGACTTAGTTTTCCCAGCCTTCTTAGATTTTTGGGAAGTAGTCTTTTGAAGAGAAGGAGATTTAAAATCCGCCACTAAATCAGGATGAATCCATATGATTTCTCCTGTTTCCATAGTGATTGGTACTAATCCTTCAGACTGTGGAGGAGGAATATTCACTATTTTAAGAGTTGCCTTGGGAATAGGAACGATCCCGCTTTCAAGGATTTGAGGAGGGAAATCTTCGAATTGCATAGAGACGACGTTGGAGGTGACGGTCTTCTCTTTCGGAGTAAGAGTGATAGCTCCAGATTTAATCATCTCCTGGATCTTTTCTTTCAGTACATAACATGTACGAACTGTGTGACCCAACATTCTGTGGTATGGACAGTATTTAGGATGATCCGTCTTACCAGCTTCATCAGGTTTCTTGATTTCAGGTAATTGTATTTTATTACCTTTCAGCAGACATTCAAAGATACCAAGGACATCATCGTCATCAAAAGAATATTCTTCCTTGGGGCGAGGTGCTCTTGGTTGTTGAGTTATAGAGGCAGGAGGAGTTTGAACAGTCGATGCATCTTTACTCTGAAGATTAACTTCAAGGGTTTCTTTTCCCTTGCGAGTATTGGATTTAGCATTATTGTTAGTACTTTGACCTGTTTCTTTGGGAGTCATCTGCACTCCTAAACCTTTAAAAGTTTCAGTACTAATTTCTGCGGCTTTGGTACTGACTATAAAGGAAGGCCAATCTTAAAATTGAGTAGATCCTGTCCACATGCTGATGATTGGCAACAAATTTGATTTGCATGTGTCGATGGTGACCGCATCAGGAGTTCCAAGAGGCATCTTCAGAGCTTCTTTTCGAAATCGTTCAATAAAATCCTCTGTAGTTTTATTATTTTTCTGCTTGATTCTTATAAGAGCAGACATAGTCATGTCATTAAGCCCTTCATAGAATCGTTCAAGAAACATTTGTTTGAAACCGGCAAATGAGGTAATACACCCATCCGGGAGACTTCTATACCATTCATAAGTCATTCCTTTGAGACATCCGACAAACACCCGAGTAAGAAAGGTGTCACTTGGTTGCAGCTGGTCAGTCATCACTTCAAAGTGATTAATAAATTGACTCGGAGAAGTGGTTCCATCATAGAATGAGATAGTAGGAGGCTTGTATTTAGGAGGATAAGATACTTGCTTCCATTCTATCGGATAAGGTTGCTTGATGCCTAACCTTTGTAAACCATCCTTCTGTTTGAATGCCTCAAATTGAGTTCGGAGATTTCTCAATTCTTCAGTAACAACTCCGGAGGATTGTGGAGTTGTAGCTTATAGAGAATAGTTGGGAGGAGGAACAACATTATAAGCACTACCCCCAGCTCCAGAGTGACTAGGAACCGGTTGAGCTTGCCCAGGAGTATTGGATTGTACTGCTGGAGGAACATGTACTGGACTTACACCAGTATCAATTGGTATGGCATCTGGTACAGTCTATCGATTTTGCAGCTGGGTTGCCATGAGTTCATACATCGACTTCATAGTATCAGCCATAGACTTCATTTGCTGTTCCAAAGAAACAATTCTTTGTTCTTGAGGAGTCATGGAAGAAGAAGGTTCATCAGTATTCCCATCGACCATATGTTTGACTGTATGAAGGATTATTGATAAATTGGTGGATGTTGTATGTTCTGAATCACTGCTTTGTGTATCAAAGTTATTTGTAGGAGAATTACCCCCAGTAGGAAGAGGTGGGAAGTTAGATTCTCCAAGAAATTCGGAATCATCTTCAGAAATCAAAGTCCTTTGATTAGAAGCCATGACTCTTGATCTGGTGCCTCTATATACTCCATCTGGACTATCAGTTCTACCCCCAGTATCCTGAGAGGTCATGTTAACAGAAGTAAACAGAGGTTCATCTTCATCAGGCATCGGTTCACACTGAATCCGATTGAAGACAGATTGTCGTTTAGTTTGACATCTGTATTGCATTGTGACTCTCGGTTGGAAGTCACATTCATGATCAGTATGGTTATGATCCATTGATTGACATCTGCATTGAATTATGACTCTTGGCTGAAAGTCACATTCAGCATGGTCAAGATCCATTGACACAGAATTATTCCTTCTCTTTTGTTGAAGGTGTTCTCGTAAATCTGTATGTGAAGATTGTGGTACATCAGAGAACATTCTTTATATATTTTTAGGAATATATTTCCGGTTCTTGGGTCTTGATGGTCTTGATTATATAGAGATTGATTAATGTGAGCCACATAATTTCTAGCATACTCTGCATCTGGATCTCTTACTTTTGTTCCCGATTGGTATGGTTTTTTGACACCAGAAGTGCTTCCAAAACGGATTTGATCAAGTTTTGCTCTTAGATCAGTTGGAGGTAACACATTGGTTTTTGAAACTTGGTGTTTTCCTTCTATTGATCTGGATATTTACAAAGAAGGAAGAGTTGAACCATTCCCTTGATTAGGAGTTGGTAACATACCCTCTTTTATAGACAAATGTGCCCAATTCGAAGAAGTCGTAGAAGAAGACATTAAGAAATGTTTCTTCTTAGACTTATTCAAGTTTTGAGACATAGAATGTCTAGAAGGAAGAGTAGTCAAAAGACCATCTCCTTTTCTTTGACTAACAAAATTGTCAGTCAAAGCTGTTTCTGAAGTAAAAACTACAGGAGCAGAAGAAACAACTAAAGAGTTATTTCTTTTCGAAGGGACTTTGTGTGGAGGAGTTTTAGCAAGATCACCCCCAGTTCTAGTAGAACTTGGCAAAGAAGAAGAGATAGCTAAAGAGCTATTCTTCTTAGAGTATGCTGGTGACAATTTGGCTAAGGAGCCAGTATTGTCTGCGTATAAAGTCTTGGTTAAAGAGCCAGATTTCGGTAAAATACACGCTGGAATAGATTTGGCTAAGGAGCCAGTGCTGTTTGCGTGACTTTTGAATTTAGAAATACACGCTGGAACAGATTTGGCTAAGGAGCCAGTGCTGTCAGCGTGACTTTTGAATTTAGAAATACACGCTGGAACAGATTTGGCTAAGGAGCCAGTGCTGTCAGCGTGACTATTGACTTTGAGATTGCACGCTGGAATAGGCTTGACTAAGGAGTCAGTGCTGCCAGCGTGACTTTTGACTTTGAGATTGCACGCTGGAACAGACTTGGCTAAGGAGCCAGTGCTGCCAGCGTGACTTTTGACTGATGTAGTCTTCGAGCACACAAGAGCGTGCGTGTTTGCTGTAGAGTCCTTGCCAGTGTTAGGAGTAGACACCGTGATAGAAACTTCACCATTGGTTGCCAACAGATTCTTAGGGACGTAGACAGATCGTCCTTTCGACTTGGCGGTGGTGATGGAGGCTGAAGTGGGCTTGCCACCCTTAGCCCGATGTATTTCTTCGTAGGCTAGTTGATCGAATTGGATCGATATCACCTTCTTCGTCGAGCCGACTGACGAAGTGTCGCATTGAGTTATTGCCATCTCAGAAGAGGAGATGGTTTTTCCCAGCAGAGTCGCCAATTTGTTTTCCATAAATAAATTCACTTTATTTATTGTGTTTCTGGAAAAATTACAACTGTAGGAATCCGATCTAGAAGACGATCACTTTATCCCTTAGACGATGCGAAGAAGAAAAGCTCTCAAAATTTCAACAGCAATTTAGATATCTATGTATCTGTACAATAAATGAGAAAAGAACTCTATTTATAGAGTCAAAAATAACTGAAAAAGATAACTGTCTTCACAACCTGTGCATAGTTGAAAATCACGCAGGATTTAACATACGCAAGGTTGTGAGCAGTTACTGGACGTGCCCTGTAACTGTTGGACACATGGCAATCATGCATGAGTCGTGTGCAAGTTACAGGACACGCAGGCGAGAGATCAGTGGCATGGCTGCCACGTACTCCAATTTAATGAAATCCACGTAGGCTTGTTGAAGACAAAATCCACGCAGACTTAGGTCAGACAGCTTCAAAATCCACGCAAACTTGGGGCAGGAAGCTTCAGAATCCACGCAGACTTGGGACAAAAAGCTTCAAAATCCACGCAGACTTGAGGAAGGAACATAGAAGCTCAAAATACATGCAGACTTTGAACCAGAAGGCTCAAAATATACGCAAGATTGAGGCAGGACTGCCAGCTGTCTTGATTCGACGTGCCTCGACTGACACAAAATCTCTGACAGTGATTACCTTGTCAGTCGCATTAAATGACAATAAGCTCTTTTGGTACGCCAGCTTGATTAAGGCTGATTCTTGTTGAAGAAGATTTCAAAAGTCACGCAATAGTCGGCTGTGATCTCTCGAGTTCCGTGCATACGTGGCATATGAGGAGACATTCTTTGACTGTCGTGCTGTTAGTCATAATGACACTCTGACAAATGATGAGCTGTCTCTAGCGTGATTTTTAAACATTGTCTTGATCAACTCAGCTGACTTTTAGAATCATTCCTGATCAACTCAGCGTGACTTTGAGACTTTGTTCTGATCAACTCAGCGTGACTTTTATACTTTGTCCTGATCAACTCAGCGTGACTTTCATTTTTGAGGCCTACAGTACACAGAAGAGCGAGAGAGGGGGTGATGTAAGGGGGTGGATGAGAGAGATGAGAGTTATATATATATATATAATATATATATGTGTGTTTTATATATAAGAAGAGAGAGAGAGAGATATTGAGAGAAAATAGAGAGAGGGAGGGGTAATAGTCGGCTGCTAGGGGGGCTTGTGTGTGATGGTGATGGGTAAGAGAGTGGAGTGTAGGTAGAGAGAGTGTTATATATTATATATTATTTGTATTTGTATATGTATATATATAATAGAGAGAGAAAATAAGATATTTGTGCAAAGAGGAGGATATTTGTGTAGGGAAAAAGACAAATACAATAGTGGTGTGTAAGGACAGTCATGACAGGGGCCACACCAATTTGGGTTGGGTGTTGGATCAAGTTTGGACAAGCTCGGGACCAAGATTTAATTAAATAATAAATTTAAACTATTTAAAATCATGGATGAAATGGGAGCACAAGGGAAATCAATTCGATGGCATGCAAGTGGCACGTGCTCAGTAGGCTCAAAACAGGCCAGGACCATATATTTGATCGACTGGATTGGACCGATGTCGGGCCCAAAAATTAAATTGGAAGTCAGGTCACAAATTACGGTGGATACTTAATTGGCCTAAATTGTCCCAAAAGTTATACGAAGTAAATGAAGCACAAGATGGTGTGTCTGAGTGGGACACGAAGGTCATGGATGAAGAGCATCTCGAGAGATCAGGCATGACAAGTTGGTTTCAAGAAAAAGACTAGTCTGGTGCTCCTAGATTAAAAGTCATGGTAACGTGCTTATGAGGATCAAAGAAAAGAGTAGGAAATCAATTAATAATTAAATGGTCTAAATTGACCCGAACTTATACGAAGCAAAAAGAGTACAATAGAACAAGTTCGAGTGGGACACGATATATCACCATGAAGATAATATCGTCTACTACAAACTTCAAGAAGAAAGTTTCCAGAGACTGACATCCCTGATGCTCTAGAAATCCAAGTCACAGAAAGAACATTAAATCAAATAATAAACAAATAATATGAAATTGAAAAAAATAAGCCCTAAATTCAGGGGGCTTACAATCCTACCCCCTTATAAAAATTTTGTCCTCGAAATTAAAAATTATCTAATAGGTCAAGCTAAAACATACAACTGCTGTGGCTACAGTACCCAATCTGCTACCCTTGTGATCATCTATGTTGTTTCTCTCTACAAGTATTTTGGTTCAGGTTCAACAAGCTTCTTCCATAAAAACTATGTCTATTTTATCCCTAAGAATCTTTATATCAATAAGAACCTTTACATATACTCTAAAATATAGGTCATCCTCGAGATACGTTATATATATATATATATATATATATATTATAATTATATATATATATCAACAATGATTGACCATCAACCAAAATTCCAATCTCAATATCAATTTATTTTTTTTCCTTATCTCGTCCTAAGTATCTTTATCCTACTAATCACAAGCTCCATGAAATTATACATTCAAAACCTATTCTTGGCATTGAGCCTTCTCTCTTTTTACTCATCAACTCCTCCGATATAAATCCTCAATTTCAAAACTCCCGATTTATTAATTACCAATGTACATATGTCTTTGTTTTGTTCCTTTTATCTTTCGATCTTGCACGCAACATATATCGATCTATCCTCCAATCATAAGTAAATGGTTTATAGATAACCAATAGTCACTTGGTCATCAAAGTCTTACGATGTTCAACCCTCGAATCTAAGCACAAGATTCTAATCCTAAATCCCTAGTCACAAAATATAATATTTTATTACTCCTTCTTAGATACCTTATCATCAATCTGTACTATCAAACTAATCATCCTTAATGGTTTTCTAAGTCCACTATAATCAGTCACTCGTATCTGTCCTATAAGCTTAACACAATAAATCCCTAGAAAAAATATACACGTCACAATCACACATAATTACATATTATAGTAACACTACATAATCTGTTAATAAGGTCTAACTATCCAATCATCAAAAATAGAAGGTAACAAGGGCCTAAGACTGGGTCTAGCAATCCATATCAATATTCAGACAAGGTAAGGGTCAAGCAAGACAGGAAAGACTGTCAAAATATTTTTAAGAATAGTACGAGGCCAAACGAGATACATAGGACGTATTCGAAGTAAAACTCAAGAACCATATACCTCCGTAATTATGTCACATGAAGTTACTATCGTGCTAGTGTGCATCTGGCTGCGATTAACTTCCTTGTTCCATAATACGACGGATGGCTGCAGTGCACAGCTGCCACGCCAGATAATATAGGTTCCTGAACTTAACTTCGCCAAATCCGTGAAATATTTTCAAACAATTTTTTTTGCAAAATAAAGGAGAAGATGTTAGACAAAATGCTTAGAGAGTGGTCCAAGTAGAATTCGAGAAACATATTTAACCATGATGCCGTTATCCGAAGTCATGCCTCGCCAGTATTTCTCTGGATGCAAACTCCCGATTCCGTAATACAAGGATAAATTACTTTTCGAACTTTTCTTGAATCAATCCATGAGGCACTTTCAACAATTACCGAAAAGGATAAGAAGAATTATCCAAGAGCCTAGTGAAGAAGAGTTTAGTCAAATCATATGAAAGATGGAACACAAAACAATCCTGTCGAGAAAATCCTAATTAGGCTGTAGATAGACAGAGTTAACCAAGACGGAAAAGATGATGATAAGAATTTGTTCTTACTCATCCGGTCATAACAAAGTGATCCGATTTAAGATACAGTCTGATAACCATACACGTCTCCCTGAAATTATGTTGCCAGAATTTTTGCCACGCTAGTAAGCATAGCTGCAATAAACGATGGAGTCCATAACTGCGGTATACTCCCTATAATTATGTCATCTAGATTCCTTACCACGCCAACCGGTATGGCTGCAAAAAAAATCTAAATTCCATAACTAGGGTAGTATATCCAACATCAGGCTCCACTTCCCTGTCGTGCTAGCTAGTATGACTGCGATAAATTCTAAACTCCATAAATAAAGTAGACATTTATCGTCCTCATCAAATAAGTTTATCAGAACATCTTAACTCAATTCATAAAAACTAATTTTAGATACAAAATCAAAGTCAACAACGAACGAACATCCAGATTCAAAATTCAACGACGAATCAAGGATAAGTAATTGGGAACTAGCAAAAACAGATTCCGACGCAGGGTTTAGGAAAAGTTCTCAGGAGAAGTCCCAAAGGTACTATCAAGGTCAAGATTAAAAGTTCTGGAATATAAACTAAATAATCTCAACCTTGATATAAGATTGGCAAATATATTCTCTCCTCAACCTAGAAGATAATAAGTCCAACTTATACCTTCCCTCTGGGATCCACAAACTCATTCCAAGAAAGAATAAAGTTGATAATGGACAGATGTTTCTGAAATCAGGACGGACAGGAACAAATGGGAAAAAGTTTCGAAAAGTTCGAAATAAGATTTCCATGGATCATCCCTGGAATCTACCAAGAGTTCCTAATATGTGACTGAGTACCAAATTCCTAAAATATTTCATGACTCAACCTTAATCCTAGGACAGGCTCATAGTAGTACAGATAAGCTCAAGTACCACCATGACTTCGCATTAATTACAAAGACTGACCTGCATGGGCCACCACAAAAATGTGTCATGACCCGCACCCGGATATATGGTACGAATACGTAGGCCACGTCCAGCCTACGTCGCAGTATCGACGGTAGAGCGCTGTCAAGTACCCTATACTAACTACAACATCTAAAGATCCATAACTAGAAATGTACTCATGTTACATCATGAAAACTAAGGAAGATAAGACAAGAATAATAACAATATCACTAGAATAACCAGAATCTACAAGGAACATATGAGACAAGAATAAAACAGAGAAAAACAATGACAAAACTAATCACTACCAGACCTAGAACTCCTGAGAGACACTCACGGTGAAGAATACCGAGAACCACCCCAGCTAGCAACATCATGAAGTCCAATACTGAGGGCACAACTACTCCTAAAATTTTGTCAACATATCCAATCAGGATAGAACGAGCACAAATATCAAATAACAGTTCTAATTAGACGATATTGAAAATATAGCAGTAAATAGAGAGAATATACAAAAAATTATGAATGTACATGTGAGTACCATGGCAAGGTAAGCTGTAAATCTAGAGCTAGAACAAGACAAATAAAACTGATCATGGCATGTACAAGAATCAAGAATCATCTATCTAAGTGTGTGAGTACTAGCTACAACATGTGGCCGACTTGGGTCTGCACAAGGTCATGATCTAGCCAATCATACGTGTGGTGTAGGATTGGCATTCACAAAGTTCAAAAGATATACAAGACGGGTATTGACCACACATATACACTAATACTCTCCATCCCCGACTAGTATAGTAGATCCAACCATGACACATCATGACACGCAATTCTCCGAGAGGGTAGCTAGCCTTCGCAGAAATCGTGTCTATACAATGCACAAGGAACAAGAAAGACTTGCACAAGATATACCAAGAAAAGTAAGAAATAACATCTCATGACGGGATCCAGAGAAATATCAATCCGTGTGAACAATGTGTCACGAGAACAAGGATATCTACACTAAATACAAGAAACATAGACGATATCATAAAATAGAAATATTATCAGAGAATGTACTCGCCTGCGACCTGGTAGAATATGTCAACTGAGTCCTAGAACAGTGCCTCGCGGACCTATAGGTGGAAATACTGTATCAAATAAGGGTTTGGAAGTAAAATCAAGTCATACTAAGTCAAACAAGGTCAAGGCAAGTCAAAGCAAGTCAAACTAGGTCAATCTAAGTCAAGGGTTAACTTACAGTTGACTTTTGGTCAACTGGTCAACTATGATCAATTCTAGGTCAACTCTAGGTCAAACTTGACTAACGTCGACTAACAGATAACTTTGGGTCAACTGGTCAACTCTGGTCCAGTTCTAGTCAATTTTAGGCTACGATTGACTTCTGGTTGACTTTTGGTCAAAATAGTCAACTGCGGTCAACCAAGGTCAAAACTAGTCTAACCTAGGTCAAATGTTGACTCTACTTCGACGTTCAGTCAAAGTAGTCAACCATGGTCAAACTGGGTCAAAGCTAGTCTCTACAACATCTACAGGGTCAACACATTCAATTTCAGTGGTTATGAAATCACTGGAATCGATGGATCTCAAATACCACAAAAGGAGAAAGATTATAATAATAGGGTAAAAACCTACAGATATTGTCGGATGGTGAAACAACCATCACCAACGTGTCCAAAATGGTCAAATTAGCTAGGGTAGCCTGTAAGCCCTCTGGATTTTAGGGATTATTTTAAATTTTTTAAAGTAATTAATTTCAATAGATATCTTAATAAATAATTATTTTATTATTAAATATACCTCTTCGTGACTTTGATTTTGGAGCGCAAGAGATGTCAGTATCTCGAAACGCCTTTCATGAGTTTTGATCTAGACAAGTTTATCTTCATATTGATATATTATGTCCCACTCAAACTTGTTCCCTTGTGCTCTATTTGCATCGCAGAACTTTCGGGTTAATTTAGGCCATTGTATCATTTTATTAAATTTCTACTTTTATTTTGATCATCATGTGTATCTTACTGTGACTTTTAATTTAGGAGCACAAGACTAGTTATTTTCTCCAACCAATTTGTCATTCATGATCTACTCGAGACACTTTTTACCCATGACCTGTGTTCCACTCAGACACACTCTCTTGTACTTCAATTTTATCGCACAACTTCCCAGACAATTGACACAATTATGATTTACCACCACCGAGTCACATTTAATTCCAACTTGTATTGGAGACACCAATTTGACCCAAACTGGTCGACCCAAGTTATGGATACGGACCATTTTGAGCCTACTACACACGTGCCACTTGTGTTCCACCCAATTGAGTCCCCGTGTACTATTTATTTATCAGTGATTATAATCGACTAATTTAAGTTATTTTAATTACCGGGACCCAATTAGACCAAATTGTGACCCGACCCGACTCAAGAAGACCCAACCCAAGCACCATGTAATTTTCCTCACCCATACCCACATACACAACATTAACACCCCTACAAAATACCAAACACCAAACAATCACATCAACCCTACTTCCAAAACACACACACCCCATCACTTCTCTCTCCTCCTTGAAAACACACCCACACCCATACACCCTCTCTCCTCACTCTCACACCAGCCAACACTTCCCCTCCCTCTTTTCATACGTTCTTCTCTCCTCTTTCTACACATCACTATGCCCCTATATTAAAACAAACACTCCCATCCCATCACTATCACTACTCACTCTCTTCTTCCATACTATAAACACACACCATCACCACCACCATACTCTCTCTCACCCCTCACCCGACCAAGAGAGCACCCCCCTCTCCCGACAGCAGCACCCTCACCATTCCTCAATCTCTATTCACCCACGCTATCTCTCTCATCTCCCACTTCTTCTCCTCAGCCATCACCTCCACTCATCTTCCTCTTCTTAGCATCATCATCACCTCTCATTCTTCTTTCTTCATCAAGCTACACCACCACCACCATGGGTATCACCGCCATCACCTTCACACACTACCACTACTACCTCCCTTTTCTTCCTCCTCTTCTCCTCAGTCTCCTCCTCCTCCTTCCTTGGTCGCCGCTCGGCCCACTCATGGCCGAGCTTATCATCAGCAGTAGCTGCACGTAGCAAGAGGCAGCAGCAGCAAACAGTAGCTGTAGCAGCACCAGCGGCCACCGTACGGCCGCCGTGGCCACTCCCTCGGCCGGGTACACCCCGGCGACCCTCCAGGAGGGAGGCGCCGCCCCCTACGAGCCTGTGTGCGCACATGAGAGCACGGTCGCTGCTGTACAGCGAGCTCGCGCGCGTGACGCGGCTTCGCTCTCCTATGGCCAACCACCCCCACCGCCTCTCCCGTCGCTCCGCCCCGCCTTCCCCTCACTCGCTCGACGTGCCACCCCCTAGCAGTGGGTTGCCTCCCAGAGCCTCATAGGAGGTCGATTTCGACTTCGAAATCGAAGTTCCGTCGACGCGCGCGAATGGTGAAGCCAGAATACGCGTCTCAAAATAGCGACTTTGCACGTATTTTTTGGGCAATCTGACCGTTGGATCGCTGCACTCCTTCCTCCATTACAATCTTGGTATACAGCTCTGCCTCCCCCTAAAGTTTCAGCCGTTAATTCTTCCATTTGATATGTCAAAATCGGCCGCCAAGTTGCCCGAATAATTATGTTCGTTTTTGGACAGTTTTGTGGAGTCAACTTCGTCGGCTCGTATCTCCGCCATTGTAGCTCCGTTCGATGCGCCACTAGTTCCTGTGCACATCTGGTATAACCCTCTTTCTGCCCCTTATATTGTTTCATTGTAAGCTTATTTGATTGGTTGAATTCGACGCCAAAGTTGGCCGTCCGAATTCGTAATTTTCAACTTGTTAAATTCTAATTTTGAACCCGGGACTCCGGATTCCAATTCTGACACTTCCAGTAGACTCGTGGCATCGTTTGGCACAAATTCATATAAAGTTTGCTTAATTTGGATGGCGTGGGCTACGGCACGCATTTCGGTACAAACCGGATTCCACTGTCCGAGTCAACGGGTCATTTTGAGACCGGCTCATCGGAATCCACTTCTGGACATACCATTCGATTCGTATCGTCATTCTGAACTCGTTTACATATACTTTGCTAGATTTAGTGGACTTGGGCTCTGGCACGCATTTTTGTGCAAACCGGATTCTACTGTCCGAGTCAACGGGTCATTCTGAGATCGGCTCCTCGGAATCCACATCTGGACATATCGTTGGGTTCGTATCGTCATTCTGGGCTCGTAGACATTTAGTTTTCTATATTTTGTTGACTTTGATCCTGACACGTTTTTTGGTGCAAGGTGAGTCTAACGGTGGACCGCATCTTGATCCGAATTACCATTTTGTCCTTGTGTCCAGAATTGAACTTATGGATAGTCTATCCTAGCTATTTTGCTTATTTGGAAATGTTGGTTGATTATTTCAGCATCCGACGACGTTCATGGAGACTCCTGTGCTGCTACCTTTTTGGGACTTGGCGATTTGTCTGCAGGACATCATCGGCTCACTGCTTCACCCCAGGCAAGATACCTTGCCATACTTGTACTGTTTACATTACTCATATCTATCCTTGTACTGTGAGTTGATGACACTGGTAGTGTGTATCCAAGGATGACTTGGGTGTTACCGATGATGGCATCGATGTTATGGGTGCGTGCGTGTGACTTAGAGTCAGTAGACATACCCGACATGGTAAAAATATCCCGGATAACTTCATGACTTGACACGAGATATCACACGGCACCTTGAGTGAGAGTCATTGTGTTGGCACGAACTTCCAAATTCGACCAGTCATCGGTGCGAGCGGTTCGTGTGACGGTAGATATAGAGTTAGATGGTGTCTAGATTAGAGACTTGCATTGAGATATGGATTGTTGGGTCGTGGATATGACTTGTACATTTCCTGGGACAGGGAAGACAACCAGCAGACGTATGGGACAGGCAGTTACATTATTTTTGTTATCCTCAGGGTGGCATGTTGATTGGCATGGGCCCATACTAGTAGGAACATCTCCGACAGCGGCCACTAGCTGCGTGCTAGGTTCGGCTGGAAGGACGCTAGTATTGAGCTAATCAGCTCGTGATCCAACGCTCGGCCCATGTTCGTGTTTCGACGCAAATCCTTCGGCTCGTGATCCGACGTCGGCCCGTGCTTCGACGAAATTATTATTCACCTACCCATACGTTCCAAAGTTGTCTTCAACATGCATCCACATAGACTGGTTAGTTCGTATACCATGTCGGACCGTACTATGGGACAATATCTTATCATGGACTGGTATACCATCTTTTAACCAGAAGTGGTCAGAGTTATGGTTGCTGATCGATGACTGGATATTGGACCACGTTGTGACTCAGGTTGATCATTATATTCAGTTTACATTATGGCATGTTTTTCTATCTTGTTACGTCCCTCTGAGGACCTGGTGATCTCCCCAGGTATTCGCTGAGCAGTTAGTACAGAGTAGCTGGCGGGTGCTGCATGATGCACCGGGGTCTCAGGTATATATTTATATTGTGTTCTGGCATATTCCATTTATTCTTTCTAGCTTATATCCTCACCTATATTTGCTTCATACTGCTATGTAGCCTACTATTACCAAGCTTATTCCTTCTCGAGCTTGTTCGAACATGTATATTACTGGGTGGCCAACTTTAGTATATTATGTTCATTCTTGGTGTTTATTTCATTACTGTGGATTGATGTTGTGATATAAGATACTCTTAGTTACTTTACAGCGGAGTACGTCCAGGGTTAAGTCCATTAAATTGGGAAGCTTACCTAGATCGTATTAGCTGGCATGGTCACGCTCAGGTTCCTATATATATTTTGGAATGGGGCGTGACATGTTTTAGTGGTGGCCCATGCAGGTCGAGATAAATCGTTTCGGTTACGTTACTGTACCGGACGAGCCTGCATTAGGATGATATATTAGAATCTCAATCCACACTGCTATTAAAAATTCCATTGACTTCTATTATCGCTTTGAAATTTCTTATTTGTACTCAATCATACCGTTCTTGAAATAATATTTATGAATTCTCGTCTTTTCCTCTCTCGGAAGTACGGACACTTGTGTTGACGATCACTTCGTCGATATCCTATTATTATTGTGACTATGG
>JANAVB010042513.1:0-55293 GCA_029216955.1 Iris pallida
CGCCGGTATAACCGCTCTATACCGTCAGTGTGCCGGACAAGAGGGATTACGGATCAAAGGATAAAATGCCTAATTCTCGGCAAAGGAAGGTGAAGCGATCTTTTGGGAGCGTTTGGTAAAATATCGGCTAACTGATAGGTAGTATCAATAAATTCAAGACGAATATCTCCCTTTTGTTGATGGTCACGAAGAAAATGGTGTCTAATTTCAATGTGCTTCGTGCGTGAGTGACAAATCGGGTTTTTCGTGAGATTGATTGAGCTAGTATTATCACATTTAATAGGGTGCAAGAATGAGAAATGCCATAATCTAAAAGTGTTTGTGACATCCAAAGAATTTATGCACAACAGCAACCAGCCGCAATATACTCGGCCTCAGTGGTTGAAAGAGCAACAGAATTTTATTTCTTACTAAACCACGATACCAAAGACTTCCCGAGGAATTGACATGTGCCACTAGTGCTTTTTCGGTCAATCTTGCATCCGGCAAAATCCGCATCCAAAAAGTCGTGAAGCTCGAAGGATGAGGATTTCGGATACCAAAGACCCATGTTAATGGTGCCTTTAAGATAACAAAAAAGTGCTTAACGGCACACAAGTGTGATTCCTTTGGATTGGCTTGATATCGTGCACACAAGCAAACACTAAACATATCAGGACGGCTAGCAGTTAAATAAAGTAAACTACCGATCATACCTCTATACTTACGAATGTCGACCGATGTGCCATCTTCGTCATTGTCAAGCTTTATTATTGTGGCCATAGGAGTCCTCATTGATTTGGATGAGTCGAGGTCGAACGCTTGAGGAGGTCCTTTGTATATTTTGCTTGAATTGAAGGTTCCTTTGGGTCCTTGTTTGATTTGTAACCCCAAAAAGAAGGAAAGCTCACCCATCATACTCATTTCAAATTCTTCCTGCATAACTTTAGCAAATTCTACACAAAGTGTGTTGTTAGTAGAACCAAAAATAATATCATCGACATAAGTTTGAACCAATAAGAGAGTGCCATTATGGGATTTAATAAAAAGTGTTGTGTCAACTTTTCCCTTTGAAAAATTGTGAGAAACAAGAAAGGAGCTAAGGCGCTCATACCAAGCACGGGGAGCTTGTTTAAGGCCATAAAGGGCTTTGTGGAGTTTGAAAATGTGATTAGGAAATTGAAAATCTTCAAAGCCGGGAGGTTGTTTAACATAAACTTCCTCTTTAATATACCAGTCAGAAAAGCACTCTTAACATCCATTTGAAAGAGTTTAAAGTCATTAAAACAAGCAAAAGCACAAAGCATACGAATGGATTCAAGACGTGCAACCGGAGCATAGGTTTCATCGTAGTCAATGCCTTCCTCTTGGTTATAGCCTTGAGCAACCAATCGGGCCTTGTTACGAGTCACCAACCCATCTTCATTAATTTTGTTACGAAACACCCATTTTGTTCCAATAATGGGATGATTGTTACGTTTTGGGACAAGTTCCCAAACCTTGCTTCGCTCAAATTGATTTAGCTCCTCTTGCATAGCTATCATCCAAAATTTATCAAGAAAAGCATCATTAACATTTTTAGGCCCTATTTGAGCGATAAAAGCCATATTTGCACAAAGATCACGAGTGGCGGATCTAGTGCTAACACTGGAGGAAGGATCCCCAATGATAAGCTCCTTAGGATGATTGGTGACAAATCTCCATTCTTTTGGGAGATCCTTTTGAGGAGGCTCGAAAGGAGAGACTCTTTTGATGGAGTCACAACTTCATTGTTAGATAAAGAAGGACGATCTTCAATAGAGGAGTTCTCCAACCCAAACAAGATGTCATCAATATCCTCGAAAGAGGAGAATGTAGAAGAGTTGAGTTCATTAAAAGGGACATTGATTGACTCTTCGACAACAAGACTTCTTTTATTAAAAACACACGAAAACCTTTACTATGAGTAGAGTATCCATGGAATATTCCTTCATAGGCTTTTTCTTCAAACATGCCTAGGTTATCCTTGGTATTCAAAATAAAACAATTGCAATCAAAAACTTTAAAATATTCATAGAGGGAGCTTATATTGGTTTAACATATTGCAATCAAAAACCTTTACTAGGAGTCTTCTTAGAAATAGGTCTAATCAAGACCCTATTTATAACATGACATGCCGTATTAACGGCTTCCGCCCAAAATTATTGGGGGAGCTTATTTGGTTTAACATAACCCGGGCCATATCGTCAAGGGTTCTATTCTTTCTCTCCACAACACCATTTTGTTGAGGAGTTCGTGGACAAGCAAAATTATGTCCAAATTATTCTTTTCACAAAATCTTTTGAAATCGGCATTATCAAATTCTCCTCCATGATCACTTCTAATTTTGTTAATAGAAAAACCTTTCTCATTTTGAACACGTTTACAAAAGGCAACAAATTCACGAAAAGTATCACTTTTGCAAGCAAGAAAAATAACCCAAGTGAATCTCAAAAAATCATCAACTAAAACAAAGCATAAAGCTTGCCTCCAAGGCTAGCAACTCTACTAGGACCAAAAAGATCCGTATGGATAAGTTGAAGGGGTCTAGAAGTACTCACAGAGTTGATTGATTTGAAGGATGACTTTGTTAACTTACTCTTCTCGCATTCTTCACACACCATATCCTTTTTGAACGGATACTTGGGAGTCCTCTTACGAGCTTCTTGGTAGCAAGACGAGAGATGGTATCCATGTTGGCGTATCCAAGCCTCATGTGCCAAAGCCAACTCTCATCGTTTTTAGCAAATACCTGTCATTGTTAGTATCTTCAACAAGATATAAAACATAGATATTTTCTCTAATCCCTTCATAAACACAGATCCATTAGAGCTATCGGTAATGAAGCATTTGAGCTTAACAAACTTGATATCATAACCATTATCGGTAAGATGACTAATACTAAGAAGATTGTGTTTAAGATTAGTAACAAGACACACATTTTTAATACAAAGATAAGGAGGGGAACCTATATTACCATTCCCTATAATGTGACCTTTGAGATTGTTACCAAAAGAGATGTGTCCTTTCTTCTTCATCGATAGCGTTGTAAATAGTGAAGCATCTCCGGTCATGTGCCGTGAACAGCCGCTATCGAGAATCCACTTGCTTCTAGCATGAGAAGGACTCTTCACCTACAACATAAGTTGAAGATAAACATTTTGGTATCCATGATCTTATGGGTCCTTGAGTGTTAGTCTTAGGAACCCACATAAAAACTTTCTTGTCAACAAGTTTCCTTGTATGACAATAATTGATCGTATGTCCATGCAAGCCACAGTAATTGCAAATCATAGAGGATTAAGAAGAAGATATGTGAGAATCAAGCATATGTGAATCTCTAGTGCGAGGAGCTCTAGCATTAGTATTGTGATGATGATAATAAAAAGCATGATGCGAAGTGTTTTTCTTAACAAATGGTCCTTTCCTTGTGTTAGGAAAGGATTTGTGTGTAGTGTTCATGTAAGAAGTATGCCTAGCATTGTGATGATGTGGAGATGTCTAGGAGCATGCATGTGAGTAGTGTCCTTATTACCAAATTTTTTACACTGTATAAGAAGATCATTATACTTAATAGAAGTGTCATATTCTCTCCTATTAGCATCTTGAACTTTGTGCACAGCAAATTCATAAAACTTCTCATGGATTGAATCTCATCATCCTTTTTCTTGATGGTGTCAAGAGATTCTTGAAGCTTAAGTCGCAACGACTCTATTTCATCCGTGTCAGAAGCAGGAGATTTTCCTTAACATAATGATGCTTGAGAGTCTTTCTACTTCAAGTTGAAGAGCATCAACCTCTTTAAGAGATTTCTTATATTTATTCCTAACACCTTTCTGCTCTTCATGCAATTCAAGAATAGATTTCTCCAAATCATCATAAGTAAGATGTTTAATGAGAGATCATCAAGTACCTCATCGGTTGCCATGAGACAGACGTTGGCATTGTGTTTGCACTCCTTGTCGTTGTCGGAGTCACTTGCGTCACTCTCACACCAAATGCTTGTGTTAGCAAATTTCTTGGAGGACGAGCTTCCTTTGCTAGGCTTCTCGTATTTGCTTGAGTCTCTTCTTACCATCGGACAGTCCCTCTTGATGTGTTCGGTTCTTCTGCATTGATGGCAAGCCGGATCTTCCTCATTGTCCCGTCTGAAGCGGTTGGCTTTTGAACTTGAGGAACTTCCGGAAGTGCTTAGCTGTGAGAGCTATTTCTTTATCATCGTCCGACTCATTGTCGTCGGAGCTATCCTTGGAGTAGGACTTTGTAGCTTTGAGAGCAAGAGATTTATCCTTCTCTTTGGACTTCTCCTTCTCCTTTGGAGGATTCCTCTTGATCCTTCATATCGAGCTCGTGAGTCATTAGCTTACCCATGAGGGTCTCAAGGTTTATGACTGTTAGATCGTTCCCCTCAATGATTGCGGTAGCTTTAGGACTCCAAACTTTCGTCAATCCTCTAAGAATTTTTCTGATCTTTTCATGAGCAGGATATTCCTTACCAAGGGAGAGAGAGGATTAATAATGTCACCAAAACGAGTAAACATGCAAGTAATAGATTCATCATGCTTCATTTTAATGGACTCATATTCTTGCGTGAGTCTACTAATCTTGGATTCCTTCACTTGTGAAGTTCCCTCGTGTGTGACTTCAAGTAACTTCTAAATCTCATTGGAAGTCTTGCAAGTAGGGATTCGGTTGAATTCACTACTGTCGAAAGCACAATAAAGAGCATTCATTGCCTTGGCATCTCGACTCGCAAGCTTCTTGGTGTTTTCAGTAAGTGTGTCCCTGAGGGTGTCAGAAGCAATATCCTCAATAACTCTGGAGGGAGTAGGAAGACCATTTATCACACAATCTCATAAATCGAAATCAATGGACTTCAGATAAATGCTCATCCTAATCTTCCAGTAGTTATAGTTGGTTCCATCAAATAGGGGAGGCCTATTTGTGGAGTGTCCTTCATTGTGGAAGGTGTTGATACTAGGGTTAGAGGCCATGGATCACTCAAAGGGTGTAAATCTAAATCAAGAGAACAAAGCTCTGATACCAATTGTAGAACCCTAGAGGGGGGTTAATAGGGAAATAAAATATAACTAGTGCAACACAAGCAATATATGACAAAAAAAGTAAAGAGTGAGAAGATCAAACATAAGATGTATCCTGGTATCCTCGCTTGAGGTGATCCAGTCCCGGAACTCTCTCCGACTTAAATCCACTATTATATCAAATAGTACACATGAGTTTGGATCCGAAGAACTCGCCAACTTCAATATGAGTTTGAATCCGAAGACTCGTCAACTTCAACACACGAGTTTTCTTACGAAGGCTCGCCAACTTCAAACAAATGAGAAGAGAAACTTGTTGATCTTCTAACACGTGAAGATGGAAATTTATAACTCTTAAATACTCAATCTGTAATGCCTGTGTTCGTATTACGTATTTTGGGATACGTATACGTATTTTATTATGTATTGCATGATTCTTTGTTTAGTTTTCTTCTTGGCTTGGCTTGGTTAACTCTCGGTTTAGGTTGGCTTGGTTCGGCCGGCCCAATGCTTGGTTCATCATGGGCCAAGGGTGGAACACCTTAGCCTATGCTTCTCCTTCATTTCCACCACAACCCCCTTCCTTATTATCCCCACCAACCTTCTCTCACCTCCATAATTCTCATTTACTTCTCCTTCCCCCACCATTACTCTTCTCCACCAACCAAGAACACCATAGGCAAGTACAACTTGCTTCCACAAGAGAACCCCTTTTAATGGTTTCATTAGCTTCTCCTCATGATTCTAAACCACATTAGAGCTTGTCATTTTCCATTTTGAGGCTTTAATTCTTGTAGATCTAGAGTCTTGCTATTTTCGGATTTTTGGTGGTTTTGATCTATCAAACTTCCTTGTTTTCAAGTTTTGATGGTTCCATGTTGTAGAGAATTTCATTCTACCCAATTTTGACCTTTGGAAAGTTGGATTCGGACTTGTTTTGACCAAGATATGGACTGTTGAAGCTTAGATTCAACTTTAGAGTTCTTGATGTTCTTGCCATTTGGAGAAGACAGTGAACAGTGAGCTAGCTTTTTAGCTTACGCCACTGAGCTGTACGCTGCTCTTTAGCGAGCGTACGCTAGCCTTGGTACGCTGCTCTTTAGCGAGCGTACGCTAGCCTTGGTACGCTGCTCTTTAGCGAGCGTACGCTAGCCTTGATACGCTGCCTTTTGGCAGCGTGTCTTTTGCGTACGCTAGCGTGAGCGTGCCCTAGACCCTTTCGTACGCTAGCTTGAGCGTACGCTGACCTGTAGCTTGAGCGTGCCCTTGTATACGCTGACCCTTGCGTACGCTTCCCATTGGAAGTGTATGGACCCTTTGGTACGCTAGCTTGAGCGTACGCGTGCCTTGGTACGCTAGCTTAAGCGAACAAGGTGTATGCTGGCCTGAGCGTAGCTTGCACTGAGCGTATGGCCTTTGGCTGACTTGGCCTTATGTCAGCGTGTCAGATTTGGTTTTATTTTCCTTAAGCTTGGCTCTTTTATAGCCCTGTATATTGATATTATTAGATATTTTATAACCCTGTATATTGACAATTGAGTATGACCTGATAGTGACCCGTAGTGGTGCACTCCTGACATGAATAACTTGACATGACCTGATAGTGGCCCGTCGTGGCGCACTCCTGACAAGTACACTTGACATGATAACCTGACATGTTATACTTGATAAGATGTTGCGACGGCTACCTGACATGACATGACCTGTATAATAACCTGGACACCGTGGGCAATTGTGCTTGTATAAATAATCCAGTCTTATCTTACATCATGTCTAGGAGGGGACTCCTGAGTACCACGGTCAGGAGTACCTATTGAAATAAACTAAGGGCTAATAACTAGATTAATAATTAGTCATGAAGAGATTTTCCAGCTACAGGCAATCCCGTTACCTGGGCACGCCTTGGGATTGTAGCCTGCCGTCGAGTAGGGCACATTTCCAGCACACTGTCATGTGTTGCACCCTTCAAGCTACCTAAGGGTACATTCATTTCCTGGACGATGTACCCACCTGAATTCAACTCTAATCTTTTAACCCGGGGAACCTGGATGGACTGCAGGGCTTGTGGCTGTGGAATAATCTCACTGCATCTTGTTAGTAATTAGGCTTGTGACAACCCTAGTTAGTTATAGTATCAAGCCGTAATTCTTGCTTGGCCGTGAGAGTGATTGGATGGAGTCTAACCTGTCTAGTCTTGCCTGATCCTGTTCCAGATTACTGCATGACCAGAATGCTTGTATTTATTTTACCGATAAATGGTGAGAATTCCAAGTTCTGTTCAGACGAAGGGTTACAACCCCGGTCCTTGTTTGGTTTACGGGTTGTAACCTGGTTATCTGAATAGTTCCATGGTTATCTCGTCGTATATCATCCTGGTGTATTTTCTTTATTTCCAGTTCTTACTTTTATTTATATCTTGTGCTGATTGCTGGTTTTGGTTCTTAAGTGAAGCCTCCTTTGTGGCACTTGCTCTTTCTGGGGTCTGACCCAGCTGGTTTTGTGTGGCCAGATTTCGGAGCGGCTCCAGAGGATCTACCGACCTTCCAGCCAGATGGTGGCCACTAGACGGAACCCTGGCAACGAGTGGGTTATTTTTGTCTCTCCCACTCTATTGTAAAAATATTCTTTTGAGGCGTTTAGCCGACGAGCACCTGTTTAGCTCGATTGCACTTTACTTTCTGTCTGCCTACGGGCTGTAACATGATTGACAGATCCTAGGGTTGATCATGTATGACTAAACTCTTGCTAGTCCTAACATTTTGTAACGACTAGCTTCATGATCAGCTGAATATGTGATATTTGGGACGCCTTATTATTGTATATTTAATGATCATACATCTTGTAACTTTTACTTACTTGCTTATGATTGAGACACTAGGCTTGTTCATGACCTTAAGAGACGGTTGGCTTGTAGATAAACCCTCATGTATCTAGACAGCCGTGACCGTATAGCGAGATGGATTCCATTTCATATACGTAGCTGGCTATGTCTGCCCCCGCTCTCCAGTATTCTGGTTCTGGGACGTGACATGGTTAAGTGGTGGCCCATGCAGGTCTTGTAAATCAAGATATGTGAGGGTTTACCGAATAGATGTCTCAATCGGTATTCGTCCTTGATCTTGCTCGTATCTTCTGAATCCCTGGATTCTTATCCTGATCATATGCTTGTATCGTTGATCTGTCCTGGTCCTTCCTTATTGTTCCCTATGTCATTTTCTTCAGCGGCATTGTTCGTGGTCCTACCGACCAGCAAGGCGGAGCACCTCCCGTGGACCAGCAGCAACCTGGAGATCAAGCCCAGCATTCCGGAGTAGCCTCCAGAGTCGTACCTTCTGACGGAGAACCACCAGTCCAGCCAGTTCAGCCTGTCGAGCCTGATGATGGCACTTTGGTAGGTCTCGTCAGGACCTTGATAGCTTCTCAAGATCGTCGTGGAGATGCATTGCAACAGGCAGTGGCGGATGCTTTGACCAGAGGCGGTCATCCAGGGAACAGCGCGGCCAACAGCTTCAAGCGCTTGAACCCTCCATTCTTTGACGGTAGTGAAGATGCTATCGCAGCAGATGCATGGCTTCAGGACACAGAGGTGGTTCTAGAAGCAGCCAAGACTCCAGAGAATGAGAAGGTGGCCGTTGTGCGCCTGCAGTTGTTAGATCTTGCCCGTAGCTGGTGGGCAGCACAGGCCGTTGGATTAGCAGCACCTATTGCTTGGGCAGTGTTTAGAAAGAGATTCCAGACCAAGTAATTTGATGCTGTGGCTCGGTATGATCTGTAGACGAGGTTTACCAATCTGAAGCAAGGTGGCAGGACGGTCGACGGATATGCGGCCGAGTTTTCCAGACTTAGTCGGTTTGCTCCCACCCTGGTGGCAACCGAGTATGATAGAGCCCAACGGTTCCAGCAGGGACTTCACCTGTAGATCTTGTTGGCAGTTGAGCAGTTTGAGCATCAGACTTTTGATGGCAGTCTTGAGAGCAGCCCGGAGGCATGAGTATACCTCCCAAAGGATTGTGGATAGGACCGGAGGTCGGAAGAGATCTCACGGCCAGATGAATCAGTCTTCAGCACCGACCCCGGCAGCCAGGGCTTTGACTATTGGAGCTCCGAGGCGAGCGGCCTCAGTAACGTCGGTTCAGCATTCCACTCCGACGTACCCTCAGCAGCAGAAGCAGAAGCAGTCTTCCGCAGTGGGATGTTCTCATTGTGGGAAGCCAGGCCATGTGGTGGCAGATTGTCGCAGGGCACAGGGATTGTGTCTGGCTTGTGGAGCACCAGACCATACGGTTGGATCCTGTCCAAATAGGGGTAGTTCATCATCGTCCAACCTTTCTAGCTCTTCGGTGAGAGGGCCAGCACCGGTCCAGCAACAGCAGCAGTACCCATTGCCGAGGCCCTTGCCGCCTCAGACCCAAGTGTTCCAGCAGCAGAACCCCCAGCAGTATGTTCAAGCCCAAGCCCAGAGTCAGAGCAGACAGCGAGGATTTCAGCAGAGGAGACCAGCACCCCGAGGGCACGGTCAGGCTATGGTAATGACCGTGGAGGAAGGATTGGCACCAGGAGAGGTAGTGGCAGGTACTATTCTCGTCAACTCCTTTCCAGGTTCATCTTTATTTGATTCTGGTGCATCGCATTCTTTTATGTCTGCACGATTCGCGACACGGGTAGGATTGGAGCCCGAGTCATTATCAGTAAGGCTCAATATACTTACTGGTAACGGACTTGTGGGAGTAGATAGAGTGTTTTCCTTGTGTCAGATCATAGTTAGCGGTAGAAAATTCCCGCTAGATTGATAGAATTCCCGATGACCGATTATGATGTGGTCTTAGTGATGGATTGGTTGAGGAACCAGTATGCTAGGATAGACTGCCACCTTGGCAGGGTTGTTTTTAGCATTCCAGGCGAGCCGAAGTTTTCTTTCTCCTGAGACGAAGTTGAGTCATCTCCTCCAGTATTGCGGATGGAAGTAGCAGCAGTTCAGTTGCCCAGGATAGTCGAGGAGTTTCCAGATGTTTCCCAAAAGAGCTTCCAGGTATGCCTCCGGAGCGGGAGATCGAGTTCACTATAGACTTGATTCCCGGGACAGCTCCAGTGTCAGAGAGAGTCTACAGGATGGCGCTATCAGAGTTGGAGATCTTGTATAAGATGATTGAAGAGCTTAGAACCAAGGGATTCATTCGTGCTAGTGGATCGCCTTGGGGAGCTCCGATGCTTCTTATAAAAAAGAAGGATGGTACGTCCAGGTTATGTGTTGATTATCGTACCTTGAACTCAGTGACAATCAAGAACAGATACCCTCTTCCGAGGATAGATGACTTGTTTGATCAACTCAAAGGGGCATCAGTATTCTCGAAAATTGATTTTCGCTCAGGTTATCATCAGATCAGAGTCAGAGAGCAGGACATCCCGAAGACAGCTTTTAGATCGAGATATGGGCATTGGGAGTTCCTTGTTATGCCTTTTGGAGCAACCAATACGCCGGCAGTATTCATGGACCTCATAAATCGCATCTTCATGCCTTACTTGGATCAGTTTGTGATTGTGTTCTTGGATGACATCCTGGTCTACAGTAAGAGTAAGGCAGAGCATGAGCAGCATCTCCGTATAGTTCTTCAGATCCTTAGAGAGCACCAGTTATATGCCAAGTTCAGTAAATGCGAGTTCTGGCTTGATCGTATTTCGTACTTGGGTCATATCATCACTCGAGGAGGAGTAGAAGTGGATCCCCAGAAGATTGTGGCTATTGAGTCGTGGCCAGTGCCCAGCACAGTTGCAGAGGTTCACAGTTTTCTTGGATTGGCCGGCTACTACCGGCGGTTTGTTTTAGATTTTGCTCGAATTTCAGCACCATTGACGCAGTTGACCCGTAAGGATGCGCAGTTTGCTTGGACAGCAGAATGTCAGAGTTCTTTTGAGCAATTGAAGCGAGGCCTGATAACAGCTCCTATTCTCACGCTTCCAGATGGGACCGGAGGATTCTCAGTGTACTGTGATGCTTCAGGCAGAGGTTTAGGATGTGTTCTGATGCAGCATGGGAAGGTAATAGCTTATGCGTCACGACAACTTCGTGATCATGAGAGAAATTACCCAACCCATGACTTGGAGCTGGCAGCAATGGTGTTTGCACTTAAGTTGTGGAGGCACTACTTGTATGGAGACAGGGTGGAGATTTTCACCGACTACAAGAGCCTGAAGTATGTTTTCACCCAGAAGGATCTTAACATGCGTCAGAGGAGGTGGCTGGAGCTTCTTGTGGATTATGATGTCAACCTGCAGTTTCATCCTGGGAAGGCCAATGTCGTAGCAGATGCATTGAGCAGGAGAGCCGGAGCTTATTTCCTAACAGTGCAGCCAGAATTATTAGCAGATCTTCAGAAGATGGGTATAGAAGTTATTCTCCCTTCCAGTGTGGCATTGATGGCCAGTATGCAAGTTCAGTCCACTATAGTCGAGAAGATCCGGAAGACGCAGTCGGCAGATTCCAATCTTCAACGACTCAGAGCCGAGTGTGAGGCAGGACGAAGACCAGAGTTATGTATTCATGAGAATGGTACACTTCGACATGGTAAGCGTCTTTGTGTACCCAGCGGAGATATCCTGCAGGAGATCATGTCAGAAGCGCACAGTTCGCAGTATTCCATCCATCCCGGCAGTACAAAAATGTACCGTGATATCCGACAGCATTTCTGGTGGAATGGCATGAAGCGGGAGATAGCTCGGTTTGTCTCTCGGTGTTTGGTTTGCCAGCAAGTTAAAGCCGAACATCAGAGACCGGCTGGATTTCTTCAGCCCTTACCGATTCCAGAATGGAAGTGGGAGTATGTGACCATGGATTTTATGACTGGACTACCTAGATCCCCAGCTGGTAGAGATGCTATCTGGATTATAGTTGACAGGCTCACGAAAGTGGCTCACTTTCTTCCATTCAGAGTTGGTCAGTCGACGGCTCAGTTAGCAGAGATGTACCTCAGGCAGATTGTCAGATTGCACGGTGTGCCAGTCAGTATCACTTCGGACCGAGATTCAAGATTTACGTCGCACTTTTGGCGTAGCTTGCAAGAGAGTATGGGGACTCATCTCCAGTTCAGTTCAGCATATCACCCGCAGACAGATGGTCAGTCGGAGCGCACGATCCAGACTCTTGAAGACATGTTGCGGTCTTGCACACTTGACTTCGGTGGTTCATGGGAAGATCACTTGCACCTGGTGGAATTCTCGTACAACAACAGTTTCCAGGCCAGTATCCAGATGGCACCGTTCGAGGCACTGTATGGTAGGAAGTGCAGATCCCCGCTAGCCTGGGATGATGTTGGAGAGAGACAGATGCTTGGTCCAGAAATGATTGCCCAAACAGTTGAGGTGGTCAGGAGAGTCCGAGATCATCTTCGAGTTGTCCAAGATCGCCAGCGCCATTGGGCCGATTCTCATCGGGCCCTCTCGAATTTTCGGTCGGCGATCATGTATTCCTGAGGATTTCGTCTAACCGTGGCGTCATTCGTTTCGGCGTACGGGGCAAGCTTAGTCCTAGGTATATAGGACCATTTGACATTCTGGAGCGAGTAGGAGATGTATCCTATCGTCTCGCTCTTCTACCGTCGCTAAGCGAGGTGCATGACGTGTTCCATGTATCCCAATTACGACGGTATATCCCGGACCTGAGCCACATCCTGGATCATTCGGAATTGGTTGTTGGTACCAACCTTTCGTATGAGGAGAGGCCCGTGTCTATATTGGACCGGAGAGAGAAGATCCTCAAGAACAAGACTATCAAGCTAGTCCGAGTTGCTTGGGGTCATCACTCTTTGGGGGAGTCAACGTGGGAGCGTGAGGATGATATCCGATCGCGATATCCCGACTTGTTTGACTCGTGAGGTAATGTCTTTCTTATGCCTCCTGCCTTCGATTCCTTGCTTGCATGATGATTGATTGCCTAGTATAGCTTGCTTGTTATTAATGTAGCTTGTCATTGCTCCTCTAGCCTTTTGATTAAATTTCGAGGACGGAATTCTTTTAAGGTGGGTAGAGTTGTAATACCTGTGTTCGTATTACGTTTTTGGGATACGTATACGTATTTTATTCGTATTGCATGATTCCTTGTTTTTTCTTCTTGGCTTGGCTTGGTTTACTCTCGGTTTGGGTTGGCTTGGTTCGGCCGGACTAATGCTTGGTTCATCATGGGCCAAGGGTGGAACACCTTAGCCTATGCTTCTCCTTCATTTCCACCACAACCCCCTTCCTTATTATCCTCACCAACCTTCTCTCTCCTCCATAATTCTCATTTACTTCTCCTTCTCCCACCATTACTCTTCTCCACCAACCAAGAACACCATAGGCAAGTGCAACTTGCTTCCACAAGAGAACCCCTTTTGATGGTTTCATTAGCTTCTCATGATTCTAAACCATATTAGAGCTTGTCATTTTCCATTTTGAGGCTTTAATTCTTGTAGATCTAGAGTCTTGCTATTTTCGGATTTTTGGTGGTTTTGATCTATCAAACTTCCTTGTTTTCAAGTTTTGATGGTTTCATGTTGTAGAGAATTTCATTCTACCCAATTTTGACCTTTGAAAAGTTGGATTCGGACTTGTTTTGACCAAGATATGGACTGTTGAAGCTTAGATTCAACTTTAGAGTTCTTGCTGTTCTTGCCATTTGGAGAAGACAGTGAACAGTGAGCTAGCTTTTTAGCTTACGCTACTGAGCTGTATGCTGCTCTTTAGCGAGCGTACGCTAGCCTTGGTACGCTGCTTTAGCGAGCGTACGCTAGCCTTGATACGCTGCCTGTTGGCAGCATGTCTTTGCGTACGCTCGCGTGAGCGTGCCCTAGACCCTTTCGTACGCTAGCTTGAGCGTACGCTGACCTGTAGCTTGAGCGTGCCCTTGTGTACGCTGACCCTTGCGTACGCTTCCCATTGGAAGTGTATGGACCCTTTGGTACGCTAGCTTGAGCGTACGCGTGCCTTGGTACGCTAGCTTAAGCGAGCAAGGTGTACGCTGGCCTGAGCGTAGCTTGCACTGAGCGTATGGCCTTTGGCTGACTTGGCCTTATGTCAGCGTGTCAGATTTGGTTTTTTTTCTTAAGCTTGGCTTTTATAGCCCTGTATATTGATATTTTATTAGATATTTTACGCCCATTTTATATCCTTACGCCTTTTGTCCTGAACTTGATAATTGCAAATTTACTTGATATGTTTGGAATTGACAATTGAGCATGACCTGATAGTGACCCGTAGTGGTGCACTCCTGACATGAGTAACCTGACATGACCTAATAGTGGCCCGTCGTGGCGCACTCCTGACAAGTACACTTGACCTGATAACCTGACATGTTATACCTTGATAAGATGTTGCGACGGCTACCTGACATGACATGACCTGTATATAACCTGGACACCATGGGCGATTGTGCTTGTATAAATAATCCAGTCTCGTCTTATATCATGTCTAGGAGGGGACTCCTGAGTACCACGGTCAGGAGTACCTATTGAAATAAACTAAGGGCTAATAACTAGATTAATACATTAGTCATGAAGAGATTTTCCAGCTACAGGCAATCCCGTTACCTGGGCACGCCTTGGGATCTGTAGCCTGCCGTCGAGTAGGACACATTTCCAGCACACTGTCATGTGTTGCACCCTTCAAGCTACCTAAGGGTACATTCATTTCCTGGACGATGTACCCACCTGAATTCAACTCTAATCTTTTAACCCGGGGAACCTGGATGGTCTGCAGGGCTTGTGGCTGTGGAATAATCTCACTGCATCTTGTTAGTAATTAGGCTTGTGACAACCCTAGTTAGTTATAGTATCAAGCCATAATTCTTGCTTGGCCGTGAAGTGATTGGATGGAGTCTAACCTGTCTAGTCTTGCCCTGATCCTGTTCCAGATTACTGCATGACCAGAATGCTTGTATTTATTTTACCGATAAATAGTGAGAATTCCAAGTTCTGTTCAGACGAAGGGTTACAACCCCGGTCCTTGTTTGGTTTACGGGTTGTAACCTGGTTATCTGAATAGTTCCATGGTTATCTCGTCGTATATCATCCTGGTATATTTTCTTTATTTCCAGTTCTTACTTTTATTTATATCTTGTGCTGATTGCTGGTTTTGGTTCTTAAGTGAAGCCTCCTTTGTGGCACTTGCTCTTTCTGGGGTCTGACCCAGCTGGTTTTGTGTGGCCAGATTTCGGAGCGGCTCCAAAGGATCTACCGACCTTCCAGCCAGATGGTGGCCACTAGACGGAACCCTGGCAACGAGTGGGTTATTTTTGTCTCTCCCACTCTATTGTAAAATATTCTTTTGAGGCGTGTAGCAGACGAGCACCTGTTTAGCTCGATTGCACTTTACTTTCTGTCTGCCTACGGGCTGTAACATGATTGACAGATCCTAGGGTTGATCTTGTATGACTAAACTCTTGCTAGTCCTAACATTTTGTAACGACTAGCTTCATGATCAGCTGATTATGTGATTTTGGATGCCTTATTATTGTATATTTAATGATCATACATCTTGTAACTTTTACTTACTTGCTTATGATTGAGACACTAGGCTTGTTCATGACCTTAAGAGACGGTTGGCTTGTAGATAAACCCTCATGTATCTAGACAGCCGTGACCGTATAGCGAGATGGATTCCATTTCATATACGTAGCTGGCTATGTCTGCCCCCGCTCTCCAGTATTCTGGTTCTGGGGCGTGACATGGTTTAAGTGGTGGCCCATGCAGGTCTTGTAAATCAAGATATGTGAGGGTTTACCGAATAGATGTCTCAATCGGTATTCGTCCTTGATCTCTGCTCGTATCTTCTGAATCCCTGGATTCTTGTCCTGATCATATGCTTGTATTGTTGATCTGTCCTGGTCCTTCCTTATTGTTCCCTATGTCGTTTTCTTCAGCGGCATTGTTCGTGGTCCTACCGACCAGCAAGGCGGAGCACCTCCCGCGGACCAGCAGCAACCTGGAGATCAAGCCCAGCATTCCGGAGTAGCCTCCAGAGTCGTACCTTCTGACGGAGAACCAAAAGTCGTCTTCCTGCGGCTCACCAAGAAGCCATCCCATGCGGCTCGCGATTACTACACTTATGCGGTTCACCAAGAAGCCATCCCATGCGGCTCGCGAATACTATACCTATGCGGCTCGCCCAGACGCTGTCTCATGCGGTTCATGGATGTCATGCGGCTTTGGCAGAGTCCATCATTAAGACACGTGGCAGAGATTCAATTATCCCCCAGACTTGACAGCTGGTAGCAAAGATGATTATAAGATGCAAAGATTTACCAGATCCCAATGACCATATTTAACGTTATCCTCATTATTAATGAGATCAGGTCATATCATTCATAATCAAGCCAATGGGACACGTGGTGAGAGATCCAAGCTACACGACCAATCATGAAGATTTAAAGCAATCAACATTAATTATTCGCAAGATTCAGTGCTATCCCCATTTATGGCCTAGATCCTTCACACTTAAAATGAATGGTCTAGATTGATTAAGCATCAGGCCGCCGCCACTTTGAGAATGGGTAATTAGCCAAACCCTAATGATGCCCCTCCACTATTATAAATAGCAGGGTGCCATTCCCTTGCGGAAAAAAAAAGAAGAGAGAGGAGAGAGAGACAAGGAGAGATATACGCTATCAGAGAAAAAATACACAGAGAGAGAGAAGCCAGAAGAGCAACAGAGGAGCAAGAAGAGCATTTCTTCATCAACGCCAACAATCTTCTCACAGGAGCCAAGGGCAAACCGATCGTCCAAGGAGTAAGGCAGGGCTGCCGTCGCCTTCCCGAGCCTCTATCGTCACCCCCAGAATCTAAAATAAACAATTGTACTTAGACTGCTGTACCTAGGTTTTCATCCCTAGGCTTTCTTTGTACAAGCGAGTTTGTAACGTGAAGTAAAAGTCCATGTAGAAGCATGGAAAATACTAAAGAAATTGACTCATGCGGCCAAGAAAGACCCATGCGGCTCAGAAAACGCATGCGGCTCAGGGAGTCATGCGGCATAAGGATCTATGCGGCCGGAGGCATTCCATGCGGCTCAGAAGACACGCGGCGTGATAGTGCTCCCCTCCGATCCATACTGCATTAATTGCTTTGACGGCTGACCCCTCTGAAAAGTTGACAGACCTGACACCAAAGCAGGTAATTATGACTCTGTCATGATGATGAATCTCTAGGGAAGAGAAAGAAATCTCTGACACAATCCCCCGAGAACAACAAAATGCCACGTGGCCCTGCCACGTGGGTGTGCTTATGCGGCTCGAAGTGAAGACTTCCCATGCGGTTCAGAGTGAAGCTGTCCCATGCGGCTCGAGTGGAATCATCCCTATGCGGCTCGAGAAGATCATGCCCATGCGGTTCAAGCAGACACACCATTATGCGGTTCATGCGGCTCATCATATGGTTCAGAAGTCTGAAGGAGGGGGCCACTGTCCAGACAGTCCTGACACGTGTCCCAAGTCTTATGCGGCCTAAAATTTATGCGGCCCAAATCTCATGCGGCCCAATTTGCATGCGGTTCCAGTCTCATCATTGGCTCTCAGGACACGTGTCCTCAGCCGATCAATCTTCCAAATTTATGGCAATCCAAGATCAGGTCGAATCCCAATGATCTGGGGCACGTGGCAGGAGAATAAATTTGATTTATTCGCAGATATGAGAGAATCATTATAAGGGAGATTTATGCCAATCAGCATTAATTGCTAATGGGGATTTGGTGTAATCTACCCATAATGGTTCTGATTCGTCGTAATCAGAAACGAACGGCCTAGAGTGATCAATCCCCAGGCCGTCGCCATCTCTAAGAGCTAATCATTGGTAACCCTAGCGATCACATCCCACTATTATAAATAGCAATGTGCCATTCCCTTGTAGCATATAGAAATATACAAAAAGAAACCAGAGAAGAATACGTATACACAGAGAGACTTTCCCCATAGTCAGAGAGAGAATATACACAGAGAGAGAGAAGCCAGGAGAGCAATCAGAGAGAGAGAGCAAGAAGGCATCTCTTCGTCAACGACCAAGCAGATCTTCCCCGAGTCAAGGCTGCGTACCGATCGTCCAAGGAGTAAGGCAGAGCGGCCGTCGCTTTCCCGAGCCTCTATCGTCACCCCCCAGAATCAAAATAAACAATCGTACTTAGACTGCTGTACCTAGGTTTTCGTCCCTAGGCTTTCTTTGTACGAGCGAGTTTGTATTGTGAGTCTAAGTTCAGTCCTCCGATAATTGTTCTGTACTTTTACAATCAATGGCAAACACGATGGCGACTCTGCTGGGGACTAACTTCTCCACGGCTGAGGAGTTGGTGACGCAATCGGACGCAGCCAAACTTGGCTCTACTAACAGAAGATGGTCGTACGCTTCGACCAACAGGCGTTCGAAGAGATGCTCTTGAAGGTAGCACTGGCCCGGTCCAGAAGCGCACCCATACCATAAAGGCTCGCAAAGAGTGGAGGCCAAAATCATTTGCTCCTCCGTAAGCCCTTGATGGGGTGCTCTCTATTGCTCAAGATGGCGAGAAAGACTCCCCTGCGGCCCCACTTCAGACCGTAGACAACTCTGCTGTCCCCATGTCCGGCAGAAGAAAATACTATGATGCTGGACTTGCAGGGGCAAAGAGGAACTCTACGCGGTCCGAGCCGCAGAAGAGTATTAGCCGCAGGGAAAAAGCCCATGCGGCTACAACCGCCGACCGCATAAAGAAAACTCATGCGGCCACATCTGTCAGCCGCATAACTTATGCGGCTACAGTTGCCAACCGCACGGATGAGACTCATGCGGCTATTAAAGTCAATCACTTGCAGAAAACCCATACGGCCATAGATGCCAACCGCATACGGTCAGCCTGCACGGTCGTGACTCCTAACCGCATAAAGACTCATCCTACAACAAAAGATAGCCGCATGCAGACAGCCTGCACGGTACCCAATGCTAGCCGCATAGCATCCGTCCCACACTTCTCTCGATCAGTCTTCGACCGGCTCTCATGCGGTCCTGACACTGATCATTATCTGGATGATAATCCAGACTCTGTGGTATTCGACTTAGACTCCTCCTATTACGCACCCACAAGTGCTAAAAGGAGGAAGTCTAGGGCAGCGCGGGCTCATCAAGTCCAGACGACTGCCCCAACCTCTGACTATCGGGGCGTCCCGCTGATTATCACGCGGGCCTCTGATGGAAAGTTGTATAAAACCACTCAAGTCCAGCCCCCGGCGGCAAACAGAAAAAGTGGTTCCTCTGACCTGCGTGAGGTTATCCTCCATAAATGCAAGGAAAGAGAAGGAGCTTCAGGGTGTAAAGAGCCCTCACACGGACATTAATGCACCCAGATCATCGTCAACTGATGTTGCAGCAACGCGGCAGTGACGGAAGACCGTCCATCCGTCTTCCAAAGACTACATCACCCGAGCTCAGAAGACGAGGCACCTCATGTTATCTCCTGCAAGTCCGCGCAGAAAGTTCTCGCCAAGGAAGAGGGAAGAAACGAGCATCTCCAGCCCAAAGGTGTCAACTACTGCAGCTAAGAAACCGTCGTCTAAAGGGTTATCCTCTACTGGAGTATTTCAACACACCCGTTGGAAGACGAAAACTGCTGCAGTAGAAAGCTCGTCGTCTGCAACATTGGGGGTCATCGGAACTGGGGGTAGCACTCCTCCAAACATCCACGATAACCCGACATTCCAGGAATACGGACTGGAGGAAGCAAATCCTCCGACGGATACAACAGATACCGACGTCCCCAAGGACATCCTAGACGAAGCAAGCTCCGATGCTGGGGGTAGTGTTCCTTCCGAGTCTGAACCTGAAGAGAACATCCCTACATATCCTGATGATTTCTCGATGCACGGGTACGACTCGGAGGGTACATCCTCCACCACTCCTTCCGTCACTCCTCATGTGAAGACGGTGTTCATGACAGACAGCAATCAAGGCGGGTTCCGGTGATCGCCAGCGCATCGACACTTTGGAGGCTATATTATATGCCTTGGTCAAGTCTGTAGACGAGATCAAAGCGGCGCTTCCTAATCTGCAGGGGGTGACACCTGGCCAGACAAGCACGGGTCCCCCAATCAACGTAGATTCAAATTCGGCGGCACCAAACCCGGGCAATAATCCTCCCGAAGTAACGGCTCCGACTGTGACAGATGAGACCCGAGAAGTAAGGAGAGAAGTTCAAGAGCTCCGAGCCATGTTCCACGCCAGAGAAAACTCTCAAGACCTCCAGATACGGCAACCATATCCTGCTGAATGGAGGGATGTTCCCTTTCCACCAAGATATAAGCCGTTCAATATCAACCCATATGATGGCAAGACTTCAGCAAGTCGGTACATCACTTACTTTGAGGTCACTACCGACCATCTCCCCCATGATGACGCTATCCTCACGCGGTTATTCATTGGGGCATTGGAAGGAGTCGCGTTCGATTGGTACCGCAACCTGCCGGACAATTGCATCCATTCCTTCGCTGGCTTCAAACACCTGTTCTTGGAGAGGTTCTATGAGGTAGGGCAGGACGTCACGATGTCTACCCTCATGGACGTCATTCAAGGAGAGAAAGAGCTGACGAGGAATTACATTGAGCGGTTTCGTCAAACCGTAATGAAGTTACCATCTGGCAACCCGGACTCCTCCTTGATCGAAATTTGCCAAAAGAGACTACTCCCAACAATCAGTCTCTGGATGGGCGAGAGTCAATTCAAGGACTGGAAGGCTTTTATCATTAGTGCTACAAGTGCCGAAGAACGATTAAAGAAGGCTCGCCAACTGGGATTACATATCTCAGAAGGAGAGAACAAAGGCAAGCGTCCCAGCACCACCAACGACAATAGGGGTAGCCCCTCCAACAACTGGGACAACAGAGGCAAGCAGGCTATGGTGGCCGATACAGCCCAGAAGCCTGAGTCGCAACCTGCGGACAAACAATGGCCTCAAATCACTTACTTTTTTGAAGACGGTCACGTCAAGCCTATCTTGGACATGCTCATACAAGGAGATAGGATTCAGCTTCCTCCACCAAGACGGAAACCTCGGCCGGCTGATCTGGAGAACCTAAAGTTCTGCCATTACCACCGCTACGTCCACCATGTTACGTACGACTGCTACCAACTGAAACGATATATCCAGAACCTCATCGATTCGAACGCTCTGGCCATCGATTTCGAGGAGGTAACCGTGGCAGCCAACATGGTGTCCGTACAATTCGGTAGCTTCCCTCCAACAGAGACCCAGGATGGGGTTATACCCATCCCTCTGGCAACGATGGAGATTGCTAATCTTCTGCCTGCTCAAGCTGCTGGTCTAGTACCCCTCACCACATCACGAGAGAAAATCATGTGGGTCCATCCGGACCTAGTCCACGAGGTAACTCAGTCCACTCCATCTTCTAAAAAGAAAAGTGGAAAAGTCAGATCCTGCCGTACCACCTCAGCAGATGAAGAGGAAGTCACGGCCGTTGTTACTCGATCCGGAGCACAATCTCAACCTGTGGCAGAAAACTCGACTGATGATCATCCGCCCATTACCACAGATGCTCCGGGACCGGCTCAGCCTTCGACGACCGACAAGCCTAGGCCGAAGGAGACTCGCTTCGACAAATCCCTCCGAAAGGAAACATCTCAGGGGCTGGAGAGGCCCTACAACTTCGACATCTTGGAGCAATTGGCCAATACACCGGCCAAATTGTCCTTATATGAACTCCTAAGGCTCTCGAAGGATGTCCGTACAGCCTTGAGCGATGCACTTCAAAATGCCGACGCGTACCTGGCTCAGGTCAACCTCACGGGAGAAAATCAGCCCACAGACCTCCAAAACAGTGCATGTACGGGAGCAATGCCCAACATCGTCTTCACTCCACAAGACATGCTCATCAAGACTAATCTACACGATCGCCCATTATACTACACAGGCTACATCGGCGACATAAAGGTGGACCGGATGCACATTGACCCTGGGTCTTCCATAAGCATCATTCCAAAAGGACTACTGCATCATCTTCGCATCCCGATGCATCGCCTGACCCTTACAAATACCGCCATCAGCGGGTTCAATTCGGGCAGGAGCTACCCAATCGGGAAGATCCGTCTGAAATGTCAGATTGGCGATCTCCAATCAGAAGTCACTTGCTACGTCATAGATGTCGACACTTCATACAACATCCTTTTGGGGCGCCCTTGGATATACGATTACATGATCGTGCCTTCCACGCTACACCAATGCTTCAAATATGTCGACAAGTACGGCTTCGTGAGGACAGAATTTGCAGACATCGATCCCTTCAAAGGGGTCGAATCTTATTACTCGGACTCATGCCTATACGAAAAGTCGAAGAGACACCTTGAAGGAGGAAATGAACAAACTGATGTTGAAGCAACCACGGGATCAGAAGAGCCTCTGACGATCTACCTCCAGGCTCGCAAACCAGGCAATTCCGCACCCCTTACGGCCACACTGCGTAAGGACGCGATCAGTCTCTCGGCACAGGAAGAGCAGTTGAAAATCCGACTGCCAAGGTCCGGCCAGGTACCGAGACCCACGACAAGGCCACTTACCATCAGATTGCCGAGAGTCGGTCAATCCCAAACAGAGAAGCTCAATCCCTCCGATAGGCCTCTGACGATACGCCTGCCTAAGAAGGGTCGTCACCCCGATGTGAGGTCTGACACTTCAAGCGAACCAGCCACCCCTCGCTCCACATCAAGTACCAGACTGGGGGTTGCTAGACTACCGACAACCCCAAGCTCCGCTCCGTCAGTTGAACCTCTGAAGATCAAGCTGACTAGGAAGCCCTCTCAATCTTCATTCACACAGGGGGTAGCCGAAGAAGAACCAGAGCTAGCCAAGTATGTGGCTGCCCACACTGACGCTCCCTCCGCAGATGATGTAATCCCTCTAGAAAAGATACCTTACTTCATCAATAAAGGGTTATCTTTGGACTACACCGAGCTCAATAAGCTATGTATAATGTATGCTATGGAACACGGTATAGGCACTCACCTACATACACAGGTGATAAATGTGTACACCGCTATCCAACTTACTCCAGTAGATGACGCTTACCGAATAATCGAGGGAGGGGACCACCCAATCATCTTCGGCAGGACGAACAACCCGCATCCCCTCGCCATAGAAGAAGTCGACTTCGGGTCAGATGCCGGAAGACTGCCTCTGTATCTCTATAGCCCTCAATCCAAATATCTCATACAGAAACAGGGGTATGATCTAGAGACAACGCCAGGACTGAACTACGGCACTGGACGACGATTACCTTTGAAGACGCCAGCCCCGGCGGGCAAACCACGGAACTACTATAACAAAATCTTCGATGCTAGTATCTGAGTCGGAAGTCGGTGATCCGGTTGAATGTGACTGCCAGTCGTATTCTTCATCTGAGCTTTCAGGGGTCGTAGTAGGCGTTACATACCCTAAACCGCATCGGGTTTTGTACGAGCAATGGAACACTCCTTCGGTGCCCTGCTGGCACAAAACAACGACGCAGGCCACGAGCAGGCCATTTACTATCTCAGCCGAATGATGGTCGGGCCCGAACACCGATACACCGCTGTGGAGAAAGAATGCCTCGCCCTGGTATTCGCCATTCAAAAGATGCGGCACTATGTCACGGGGCAAACCATACATGTGATCTCACGAATCAACCCTCTCAGGGTCCTCATGACCAAACCAGGGGCACTCAGCTCCCGCCTCGCTATATGGGCGATATTGCTGTCCCCCCTATCATATGGTCTTCGTCCCGCAGAAGGCTGTCAAAGGTCAAGCCCTGGCAGACTTTTTAGCGGCCCATCCAGGATCGGAATCATCCAGAATATTCGAAGAAATCCTAGATGAGGTCGCCGATTCAAATACAACCACCCACGATAACATATGGCGAATGTTCTTCGATGGCACTTCAAGAACCGGACCCAAGGGAAACATCGTCGTCGGAGTAGTATTGGTCTCTCCTACCGGGCTAGTGATCAATCGCGCCTACTCTCTCACGGAACCCTGCTCTAATAATGTGGCCGAGTACAACGCTTTGGTCATTGGCCTCCAACTCGCAAGAGAACTGGGGGTAGAATACCTTGAAGCATACGGCGATTCGTAATTAATCGTCAACCAGATTCGGGGGACGTATGAAGTCCGCCATGAAGACATGATCCCCTACCACCAAATAGCGATCAACATTATCTCATCATTTGAGGGATTCTTCATCGAACACGTCCCCAGACTCCAAAATATCGAAGCTGATGCCCTAGCAGGCCTGGCTGCTTCCCTAGCAGTGCCAAACCACTCTCATCATTCGGTCGATGTAATCGGCCATGAGCTGGTCTGCCCCAAGAATAACGTTCAAGCCATGGCGAGTTATTCTGCTCAGATGATCGACGAAGCGCCAGACTGGAGACAACCATTCATAGACTTCGTGGTCTACGACATCCTGCCCGAGAACCCGAAGGAGGCTACTTCTATCAGACGGCGTTCTCTCAGATTCTTCTACGATACAGAGACGAAAATGCTGTATCGTCGCTCCTACGACGGATTACTACTTCGGTGCTTGTCGAACGCAGAAGCCAAAGAAGCCGTACGAGAGGCTCATGACGGTGTCTGCGGGGCCCAACAGCCTGGCCCTAAGCTACAAGATCGCCTTCGCCGGATGGGCTACTACTGGCCCACGATGGTGGCTGATGCGATAGATTATGCCAGAAAATACAAGGCCTGCCAAGTCCACGCAGACTTCATTCACCAACCATCCGAATTTCTACATCCGACAGTGGCGTCCTGGCCATTCGAAGCATGGGGAATGGATATCATTGGTCCAATCACCCCACCTTCCTTCCGAGGACATCGCTTCATACTGGCGATCACTGATTACTTCTCAAAATGGGCAGAAGCTGTCCCACTCGCCGAAGTCAAGACTTCGAACGTGATCAGCTTCCTGAAACACCACGTCATCTACTGCTTTGGACTGCCCCGAAGGATCATCCATGATAATGGTCCACAGTTTATAAGCCACGTATTCTACCGATTCTGCGACAAACACCACATTCAGAATGTCGCTTCGACACCATACAACCCGGCAGCAAACGGGTTAGCAGAGGCATTCAACAAAACAATCATCAAACTCCTCAAGAAATTTGTCTCCTCCAACAAACGCGACTGGAATGAGAAGCTCGGCGAGTGCTTATGGGCTTATCGTACCACGGTTCGAACAGCCACCGGGAATACACCATTCTCTCTGGTATACGGGAGTGAGACAGTTCTCCCATTAGAGACTCAGATTCCCTCACTCCGAGTCGCCCTCACTTATCCATTGACAACGGATGATAACTACCGACGTCGACTACAAGAGTTAGAGGCCTTAGATGAAAAACGCCTCCTAGCTCAGCAAAGGATCGAATTATACCAAGCACGCATCTCAGTAGCCTTCAACAAAAAGGTCAAAGTCAGAACATTCCAAGTGGGCGATCTTGTTTTGGCAGTCAGGAGGCCAATGGTCATGACTCACAAGACCACCGGCAAGTTCCAGCCAAAATGGGAAGGCCCATTTATCATCGAGGCCGTATTCTCCAATGGTGCTTACCGCCTCGCCAAGCAGAACGGAGACTTGCTCATGTTGCCCGTCAACGGCAAGTTCCTGAAGAAATACTATATTTAAACAACATTTTCCAGAGTTTTGAGTCATGTGCCCGCTGGTACCACTGAACTCAACCCCCTAATTTTCCAACTTATTGAGTCACGTACCCTCTTGTACCGCTGAACTCATATCCCAAATTCCCAAGTCATGTACCTGCTGGTACCTCTGAACTTACACTTTGATTCCAACATTCACAGATTTTCGAGTCGTGTACCCGCGTGTACCGCTGAACTCATGCCCTTCTTCCATAAACATACCCCAAATTCCTAAGTCATGTACCTGCTGGTACCTCTGAACTTATACTTTGATTCCAACATTCATGGGTTGTCGAGTTATGTGCCCATCGGTACCCCTGAACTTACATCTCGGTCACTCTTTTAAAAGAAAGTCATGTATAATCATACCGCTGAACTTTCTTCCTACAAGAGATCCTCCCTCATGATCTAATACCTGCACTCCCAGTGCATAACGAAGGTAACGGATCCACAAATTTCTAAGATGACCATGTCCTCATCACCTCTGAGTCGTCCCATTTCCGCTAAAAACAAATCACCCCTACATAGAATTTACATGTCCTCATTACCTCTGAGTTATTCTACGTACCCCCCTTCATTGAGCCCACTCCTATCATATCCTTATTACCTCTGAATGGGAAGGCTCCGTCGAAGAAACCTTCATACTTGCCATGTCCTCATTACCTCTGAGTAAGTATGATGATCCCCTTTCGACCTATTACCTGTACCCACAACCGGAGTGCGCCAAGGGTAATGGGTCCACAAATGTCCTCTGTTGACCACAAATGTCCTCTGTTGACCACAAATATCCTCTGTTGACCACAAATGTCCTCTGTTGACCACCATTACCCTCCGTCGAGTTCGCTCCTGCCATGTACTCATTATCTCTGAATAGGAAGACTCTACATTCAAAAACCTTTCATACCTGCCATGTCCTCGTTACCTCTGAGCAAGTATGTCAGTTCCCCTTCATCCTATTATCCGTATCCTAAACCAGGGTATGCCAAGGGTAATAGGCCCACAAATATCCTCAGCTAAATTTCTTAACACAAACCTATCACCTCATCATGCCCCAGGAGCCCAGCTGCTCTACGGCAATTCTTTTCTCAATACCAAGAGCACCCAATCTTCCGCACAGTCCTTACCTTCGACGACAACATGAACATCAAGACGAATGGGGGGTGCGGCAATTGAAGACGAAGCCGACTTCCTGCTCCTAGCCACAACCTTCTTCACTGCCTTGGAAGCCCTAGGTGCCATCGTGGTTTGTCAGTTGGAAGAAGAAAGCAAGACAGAAATCTTAATCAGAAAGAGTCTAAGAGAGAAATCCTTCCATTTATAGAGAAAGGAGGACCAAGACCGACGCTTCGTACAAAGTAGTCGACTCTTCGGCTATCGATACGGACTAGTTAATTAGAGGTCAGAAACTCCTAGGATCCTGCCCCAAAAAGGTTTGCATGCATGACATAATGGCATGACGAGAGGCTATGCGGCTGAACAATCTATGCGGCCAAGATCTCTATGCGGTCAGGGTTTCATATGCGGTTAGAAGAGTACGGCCATGCTTCTTATTCAAAGTATTTCAATTTTACAAATTGAAAACTTTGAAGGGGGTTCTGTAGAAGCATGGAAAATACTAAAAAAATTGACTCATGCGGCTCAGAAAACGCATGCGGCTTAGAAAACGCATGCGGCTCAGGGAGTCATGCGGCATAAGAAGCTATGCGGCCGGAGGCATTCCATGCGGCTCAGAAGACACGCGGCATGACAGTGCTCCCCTCCGATCCATGCTGCATTAATTGCTTTGACGGCTGACCCCTCTGAAAAGTTGACAGACCTGACACCAAAGCAGGTAATTATGACTCTGTCATGATGATGAATCTCTAGGGAAGAGAAAGAAATCTCTGACACAATCCCCCGAGAACAACAAAATGCCACGTAGCCCTGCCACGTGGGTGTGCTTATGCGGCTCGAAGTGAAGACTTCCCATGCGGTTCAGAGTGAAGCTGTCCCATGCGGCTCGAGTGGAATCATCCCTATGCGGCTCGAGAAGATCATGCCCATGCGGCTCAAGCAGACACACCATTATGCGGTTCATGCGGCTCATCATATGGTTCAGAAGTCTGAAGGAGGGGGCCACTGCCCAGACAGTCCTGACACGTGTTCCAAGTCTTATGCGGCACAAAATTCATGCGGCCCAAATCTCATGCGGCCCAATCTGCATGCGGTTCCAGTCTCATCATTGGCTCTCAGGACACGTGTCCTCAGCCGATCAATCTTCCAGATTTATGGTAATCCAAGATCGGGTCGAATTCTAATGATCTGGGGCACGTGGCAGGAGAATAAATTTGATTTATTCGCAGATATGAGAGAATCATTATAAGGGAGATTTATGCCAATCAGCATTAATTGCTAATGGGGATTTGGTGTAATCTACCCTTAATGGTTCTGATTCGTCGCAATCAGAAACGAACGGCCTGGATTGATCAATCTCCAGGCCGCCGCCATCTCCAAGAGCTAATCATTGGCAACCCTAGCGATCACATCCCACTATTATAAATAGCAAGGTGCCATTCCCTTGTAGCATATAGAGAAATATACAAAAAGAAACCAGAGAAGAATACGTATACACAGAGAGACTTCCCCCATAGTCAGAGAGAGAATATACACAGAGAGAGAGAAGCTAGGAGAGCAATCAGAGAGAGAGCAAGAAGGCATCTCTTCGTCAACGACCAAGCAGATCTTTCCCGAGTCAAGGCTGCGTACCGATCGTCCAAGGAGTAAGGCAGAGCGGCCGTCGCTTTCCCGAGCCTCTATCGTCACCCCCCATAATCAAAAATAAAAAATCGTACTTAGACTGCTGTACCTAGGTTTTCGTCCCGAGGCTTTCTTTGTACGAGCGAGTTTGTATTGTGAGTCTAAGTTCAGTCCTCCGATAATTGTTCTGTACTTTTACAATCAATGGCAAACAGTCCGGTCCTCCGATAATTGTTCTATTCTTTTATATTTCATGGCAAACACGATGGCGACTCTGCTGGGGACTAACTTCTCCACGGCTGAGGAGTTGGTGACGCAATCGGATACAGCCAAGCTTGGCTCCACGCAACAAAAGATGGTCGCCCGGTTCGACCAACAGGCGTTCGAAGAAATGTTCTCCGATAAGAGCACTGGCCCGGTCCAGAAGCGAGCCCGCACAAGGAAGGCCCATAAGGAGTGAAGACCCCGATCTTTTATTCCTACTGAAGCTCTTATGGAGACACCCTCTGTTGTTCAAGACGGCGAGCAAGATTCCCCTGCGGCCCCACTTCAGATCGTAGACAACTCTGCTGTCCCCAAGTCCGGCAGAAGAAAATACTATGATGTTGGACTTGCAGGGGCAAAGAGAAACTCTATGAGATCCAAGCTGCATAAGGGTATCAGCCGCAGGGAGAAAGCTCATGCGGCTACATCCGCCAGCCGCATGAAGAAAACTCATGCGGCCATATCTGTCAGCCGCATAGCTTATGCGGCTACAGCTGCCAACCACATGAATGAAACCCATACGGCTAAGAAAGTCAATCGCTTACAGAAAACCCCTGCGGCCACAATTGCCAACCGCATGCGGCCAGCCTGTACGGTCGTGACTCCTAGCCGCACAAAAATAATTCATCCGACGGCAGAAGACAACCGCATGCAGACAGCCTGTACGGTACCCAACTCTAGCCGTATAGCATCCGTTTCACGCTTCTCTCGATCAGTCTTCGACCGTCTCTCATGCGGTCCTGACCCTGATGATTCTCTGGATGATAAGCCAGATTCTGTGGTATCCAACTTGGACTCCTCCTATTACGCACCCACAAGTGCTAAAAGGAGGAAGACTAGGGCAGCACGGGCTCATCAGGCCCAGTCAGCTGTCCCAACCTCTGACTATCGGAGCGTCCCGTTGACTATCACACGGGCCTCGGATGGGAAGTTGTATACAACCTCTCGAGTCCAGCCCCCGACGGCAAACAGACAAAGTGGTTCCTCTGACCTGCGGGAGGCGATCCTCCACAAATGCAAGGAAATAGGAGGAGTTTCGACGTGCAAAGAGTCCTCGCTTGGACATCGCTGTACCCAAATCATCGTCAACTACTGCTACAACAACGCGGCAGTGACGAAAGATCGGCCGTCCGTCTTCTAAAGGCTACAGCATCCGAGCTCAGAAGATGAGGCACCTCATGTTGTCTCCTGCAATTCCGCTCAGAAGGTCCCCGTCGAAGGGAGAGGGAAAAAGACAAGTATCTCCAGTCCCAAGATATCAACCACTACAACTAAGAAACTATCGTCTAAACGGTTGTCCTCTACCGGTGTATTCCAACACACCCGTTCAAAGACGAAATCTACCGCGATGGGAAATTCATCATCCATATTGCTGGGGGTTGAGGGAACTGGGGGTAGCACTCCTCCGAACATCCGCAACAATCCGATGTTTCAAGGAGCCGAGCACGGACAAACAACTCTTCCAACAACTACAACGGACGCTGATGTCCCCGAGGACATCCGTAACTCTCAAGATGAAGCAAGCTCTGAAGCTGGGTATACCGTTCCCTCCGAGTCCGAGCCCGAAGAGAATATTCCCACCTATCCCGATGACTTCTCGGTGCATGGGTACGACTCGGAGGGCACATCCTCCACCATTTCTTCTATCACTCCTCATGTAAGAACGGTTTTCATGACGGACAGCAAACAAGGTGGTTCCAATGATCGCCAGCGCATCGACAATCTCGAAGCCATATTACTTGCTTTGGTCAAGTCTGTAGACGAGATTAAAGCGGCCCTGCCAACTCTACAAGGAGGGACGCCTGGTCAAACAAGCACGGGACCCGCGGTCAATGTAGATTCGAACTCAGCGGCACCAAACCCAGACAATAATCCTTCCGAAATAACAGCCCCTACCGCGACAGACGAGACCCGAGAAGTAAGGAGAGTGGTCCAGGAGCTCCGACCCATGTTCCATGTCCGAGAAAATGCTCAAGATCTCAGAATACGGCAACCATATCCTGCTGAATGGAGGGATGTTCCATTCCCACCAAGATATAAGCCGTTCAATATCAACCCGTATGATGGCAAAACCTCAGCAAGTCGGTACATTACTTACTTCGAGGTCACCACCGACCATCTGCCCTATGATGATGCTATCCTCACACGGTTATTTATTGGGGCATTGGAAGGAGTCGCCTTCGATTGGTACCGCAATCTGCCGGACAACTGCATCTACTCCTTTACCGGCTTCAAGCGTCTGTTCTTGGAGCGATTCTACGAAGTAGGACAGGACGTCACTATGTCCACTCTCATGGACGTCGTCCAAGGGGAGAAGGAGCTGACAAGGAACTACATTGAGCGGTTCTGCCAGACCGTCATGAAGCTGCCTTCCGGAAATCCAGATTCCTCTTTGATTGAAATTTGTCAAAAGAGACTGCTCCCAACGATCAGTCTCTGGATGGACGAAAGTCAATTCAAAGATTGGAAGGCATTCATCATCAGCGCCACAAGCGTCGAAGAACGACTGAAGAAGGCTCGCCAACTGGGATTGTACATCTCGGAAGGAGAAAACAAGGGCAAGCGTCCCAACAACGATAATGGGGGTAACCCCTCCAACAATCGAGATAGCAAGGGAAAGCAGGCTATGGTGGCCGATACAACACAAAAACCTGAGTCGAAGCCCGTAGACAAATAATGGCCTCAAGTCACTTACTCTTTTGAAGACGGCCACGTCAAGCCTATCTTGGACATGCTCATACAAGGAGATAGAATTCAGCTTCCTCCACCAAGACGGGAGCCTCGACCGGCTGATCTGGAGAACCCAAAGTTCTGTCATTACCACCGTTATGTACACCACACTACACACGACTGCTACCAACTAAAACGGTATATCCAAAGCCTCATCGATTCGAACGCTCTGGCCATCGACTTCGAGGAGGTAACCGTGGCAGCCAATATGGTGTCCGTACAATTCGGCAGCTTCCCTCCGACGGAGACTCAAGACGGGGTAATCCCCGTCCCTCTGGCGACGATGGAGATTACCAATCTTCCACCTCCCCGGGAACAGGCTGCTGGTCTAGTACCTCTCACCACATCACGAGAGGAGGTCATGTGGGTCCATCAAGACTTGGTGTCAGAAGTAACTCGACCCACACCCTCTCCCACCAACAAAAAGAAGAATGGAAAAATCAGGACCTGCCACACAATCTCAGCAGACAACGAGGAAGCTACAGCCATCGTCACACGGTCCGGAGCGCAATCCCAACCTGTGGTTGACAATCCAGCTGAAAATCATCAACCCACTACAACTGATGCTCCGAGACCGGCTCAGCCTTCGACGACCGACAAGCCTAGGCCGAAGGAGACTCGCTTCGACAAATCTCTCCGAAAAGAAGCAGCCCAAGGGCTAGAGAGGCCCTACAACTTTGACATCTTAGCACAATTGGCTAACACACCGGCCAAATTGTCACTGTACGAACTCCTAAGACTCTCCAAGGACGTTCGTATTGCATTGAGCGAAGCACTCCAAAATGCCGATGCCTATCTGGCTCAATCCAACCTCACCGGGGAGGACTCACCCGTGGATCTCCAAGGCAGTGCCTGTACGGGAGCAATGCCCAATATCGTCTTCACTCCGCAGGACATGCTCATCAAGACCAACCTATACGATCGCCCGCTATACTACAAGGGGTACATCGGCGACGTGAAGGTGGATCGGATGCACATAGATCCTGGCTCTTCCATAAGCATCATCCCGAAGGGCCTGCTACATCATCTCTGCATCCCAATGCATCGCCTGACACCTACAAGTACCGCCATCAGCGATTTTAATTCGGGCAGGAGCTACCCTATTGGGAAGATTCGTCTGAAGTATCAAATTGGCGACCTCCAATCCGAAGTCACCTGCTATGTCATAGATGCAGATACTTCTTATAACATCCTCTTGGGGCGCCCATGGATACACGATTACATGATCGTGCCTTCCACGCTGCACCAGTGCTTCAAATATGTCGACAAACACGGCTTCGTGAAGACAGAATTTGCTGATATCGATCCCTTCAAAGGGGTCGAATCCTACTACTCGGACTCCTGCCTATACGAAAAGTCAAAAAGGCACCTTGACCAAGGAAATGAACAAGCTAGCACCGAAACGGCCACGAGATCAGAAGGACCCCTGACGATCCACCTCCAAGCTCGCAAACCGGGCAAGTCCGCACCCGTTACTGCCACTCTGCGGAAGGACGCAATCAGCCTCTCAGCGCAGGAGGAGCAGATGATAATCCGGCTGCCAAGGTCCGGCCAAGTACTGAGACCCACAACGGGGCCACTGACAATCAGACTGCCGAGAGTTAGTCAATCGGAGAAACCCAATCCCTCCGATAAGCCGCTGACGATACGCCTTCCCAAGAAGGGTCGTCACCCCGATGCAAGGTCTGACACTTCTAGCGAACCAACCACTCCTCGCCCCACATCAAATGCCAAACTGGGGGTCGCTAGTCTGCCAACAACTCCTCGCTCTGCTCCATCAACTGAACCACTGACAATCAAGCTTCCCAGGTCGTCCTCTCAGTCTTCGTTCACATAGGGGGTAGCCGAAGAGGAACCAGAGCTAGCCAAGTATGTGGCTGCCCACACTGATGTCCCCTCCGCTGATGATGTAATCCTCCTAGAAAAGATACCTTACTTCATCAATAAAGGGTTATCTTTAAACTACACCGAGCTCAATAAGCTATGTACAATGTATGCTATGGAACACGGTATAGACACTCACCTACACACACAAGTGATAAATGTGTACACCGCGATCCGGCTTACTCCAGTAGAAGATGCTTACCGAATAATCGAGGGAGGAGATCATCCGATCATCTTCGGCCGGACGAACAACCCGTATCCCCTCACCATAGAAGAAGCCGACCTCGGGTCAGATGCCGGAAGACTGCCTCTGTATCTCTATAGCCCTCAATCCAAATATCTCATGCAGAAACAGGGGTATGATCTGGAGACGACGCCAGGATTGAACTACGGCACTGGACGACGATTACCTTTGAAGCCGCCAGTCCCGGCGGGCAAACCACGGAACTACTATAACAAAACTCGATGCGGGTTAGGGTATGTAACGCCTACTACGACCCCTGAAAGTTCAGATGAAGAATGTGACTCGCAGTCACATTCAACCGGGTCACCAGCTTCTGACTCGGATACCAGCATCGGAGATGTGTTAAGACAAGTCATGTCAGTCAACATGGCATTCGCCGACGCTTACGAGGAAGACGAAGACATCCCCGAGATCCTCGAGCTAGAGCCGTGGGCCCAGCAATTGGATGCACAATGGGAAAAGCGGTTCGAACTGAGAGAACCTCCTACTGAAGATGAGGTTATACAAGTTGACCTCGGCAGCGAATCTTCTCCAAAACCGATTTTCATCAGTAAAAGCCTAACAGACGAAGAACGGGAGTCGCTGCTAGAACTTGTCAGAGAGTGCATTGATGTGTTCGCCTGGAGCTATGAAGACATGCCAGGGTTAAATCCCGATATCGTTCTTCACAAACTCAACATTCGACCAGATACGAAGCCAGTCAAGCAACAACAGCGACGCTTCCGTCCATGCATCATCACTACAACAAAAAACCCTTTTAATGACGGCTAAAAAGCGTCATTAATGACGTACCATGATGCTTTTTTTTTACAGCAACCGTCATAAAAACGGGTGTTATAAATGTTTTTTAAAAGCGTCATAAAATAACCGTCATGAATATGATGAGTTTCTGCTACACTTATTTTCAGCGTAGTTTGAAAGCGTTATGAATAGATAATCCGTATAGACTCAATTCAGCACATTTATAACGCTCAATTCTGCATATTTATATATTACTTTCCAAAAAATTATAGAACAATGCTCAATGTTGCTCAATTCAATTTCAAAACATTCATTTTGGACCATATTCACAAGAAAACATCTAAATGTTATAGAGTACCATTTAATCCAATTACAAATATATACATAATATATATCACCATCTTTATTATATTTTTTTCAAAATAGGACATCCAAATACATATATTTACAACTACTACTAGTAAGTAGACCCTCAAACTATTAGTACATTGGCTTCAACTTTGAGCACATCAAAACTGTCGGCATCACGTAGCAAAACCCTGAAAAAGATTAAAAAAAACTTAGTTTGAATTAGAGGATAACTAAGCTAGTTTAATCAAAATACAACACGGTTGGCTCAGAGTGCATAGTAAAACTGCAGGAGCAAAGCTGCCATGTAAAACCAAGTTAACCGCACCTGCAAATTGTAGACACAGTCCAGAAAATGACCAAAGTAAGGTAAAAAAATAGTAGGATCAAAATACATAAGGTTGGCTCATAGTGCATAGTAGAACTACAGAAAATGCCATATAAAAACAAGTTACCTGCACCTGCAAATTGGAAAAACCGTCGAGAAAATGACCAAAGTATAGTAAAAAATAGCAGGATCAAAATACATAAGGTTGGCTCAGAGTGCATAGTAGAACTGCAGGAACAAAACTGCCATGTAAAAACAAGTTAACCACAACTGTAAATTGTAAAAACAGTCAAGAAAATGACCAAAGAAAGGTAAAAAAATAGCAGTATCAAAATACATAAGGTTGGCTCATAGTGCATAGTAGAACTGCAAGGACAGATTTTTTTCAAAACCATAATTCATTGCAATGGAAGTCACAAAACCATCTCCAAATTGTATCTCATCATTGCCAATATATATATTTTTTGGTAGGAACACAATAAAGTTGTAGGTATGTAGACAATAGAATAGAAAAAAATTGTTTGCAGTGAAATATGGGTTGTGAATTTGGTTTTCCAATTGAAACATGCCCTGTTCCTTATATTTCAGCTAAGGTAAATATCTGGAAAGTATGGGTTTGGGAAAAACTCTACTGTCCTATCCACTCCCTGTCTCCATGTAGCAGCAACAATATTATCACTTCATAATAAAAGCAAAGAATTCAAGTTAGTCACATTTTTGTATCATAATTCAAATGTAGCAGCGGGACTAGCAGCAGGAAAAATTGGAAGGAAAAACACCACATTGATGAGGCCATGAATCTGTTGGACACTCTATCATGTCAGAAGGAAAAACTGGAAGCTACGACCTTCAATATTTTAATTGAAGGAATGTTTCAAGTTGGTAAGGTTAATACAGCAAAGGAACTCTTTAACTCTATTCTTGCAAATGACAGTGTCACCAGATGTTGCAACATACACTATAATGATGAACGTCCTTATTAAAGAAGGGTTGTTGGATGAGTTTGATGAGTTGTTTTTGTCAGTGAAGAATGATGGTTACTCTTCAGATTCTGTATGCTTAATGCTATTGTTAAGGGCTTGTTGGAGGATGGTGAAGTAAACAGAGCTATAGGGTTTCTTTCAGAAATGGATAAAAGTAAATTTATCCTTGAGGCATCTACTGCGGTATCCATAGTGGACCTAATCTCAAAGAACGGACATTGTCATCATTATATGAAAGTGCTTCCTAATTTTCTCAATATTGTGCGAAGAGTATTGAGATTAATATCGACTCGTCGATATCAGCATTGATACAAAAAATTTCTGAATAGTTTAGTCCCCTTTTAGCATTGATAAAAAAAAATTTCTCAACATTGTGCGAAGAGTATTGTGAATTTGGTTTTATTCCCCTTTTAGCAAAGTTGTTTGAAACTAATAATAGTTTAGTCCTCCACATGCATTAAAATTGAAGAAATAGTTTGGCCATCTTACTTGGCAAGATCCTTGTCCATGAGATGGAGAACCTGTAAGCATCAAAGCCTATATCCTTCATGAGTTTTACATCTTCCTGCAAGACAGATGAGATTATATTACTTCCAAAATTTTGTGCATGCTCAGTTGATGATGTCACTTGTATGAAAAGACAGTAATGGGAAAAAAAAATACCTTATATCGATGGTATTGATCATCTGCTATGTCTCCATTGCTTCCATCTGATATCTTATCTGTTCAATTATGGTAGTTTTGATATCAATGTCCGTAAATTCTAAGTTAACCTTGCATTTTATTTTGACATGTCCCCAGAAACATAGAAAATGATTCCATAAACCGTATATAATTTATAAATTAGGATGCAGAATAGTGAAAAAGAAGAGAAGATAAATATTTCCTTCTCCAAAATAGACACTTAACCTACATCTCCAAATATCCCATGAGATGACATTGTTTGAGTCTCAACTGTAATTTTGTTACGATACTATCTTAATGTATGGAGGATCTAGATTAGGTGCATGTCAAACTAATCCAAAGTTTCTGTCATCATATATTAATTTTATTGCTATTAATTAATTTAACATTTTCAGCATAGTATCATCAAGGTTAATCATAAGAAGAGGAAGTGGTGATACATGTAGCAGGCAATTAAGGACCTGGATGCTCATGAGTAAAGGTATCCCATATACTCGGCCCTCGGCTACCTTCTCTTACAGCACCTTCATACTGTCAGAAAAGATCATATTATTATAAAGCCAAGTACACAAAAGATGATAACAATTCCCCACAATTTATTATAAAGCCAAGTACACCTTCATGCTCGTCCTCTTCTCCGCGTACCACCTGTATCAATTAAAAAAAAACATTCCCCACAATTTATTTTCTTGATAGTAAAGAAGAAGAAGAATATCATCATCAGCAGCAGCAGCTGCTGTAGAATTGAGGATGATGACGATGATGATACCTATTGAAGCAGTCATGGTAGGCGGCTCTCAGCTGAGCGCAGGGATGATCAGCACCCCAAGCTGTTGTTGACGACGTCACCGTCACCTCCTTCTTCTTCAAATAAAAGGGTTTTAATTTCTTCAAAATTAGGGTTAGGGTTTTGGAGTTGGGGGAAAGGAAGGAGAAGAAGAGGAGAGGAGGGTGTAAGGAAGAGGAACTGACCCATGAGGGCTTCGGATCCGAGGCCGACGTTGGAACCGATGAAGCGGCGGTGGTTGCGGACCCACGACATCGACGACGCCGAAGGAAGGAGAGGGAGAGCGCGGAGAAGAGGACGAGCAGAACCCTAACGCTCCTCCTTCGAGTTCTTGTCGATCGCGTACGCGACGGCCTCGAGCTTGTCCTGGAGGGCAACGAGGAGCATGAGGCCCTCCTCGAAGATTTTGGATCTAGGGTTAGGGTTTTGGAGTTGGGAGAGAGGAGGGAGAAGAAAGGAGGAGAAGGAGAAGATCGGAATGTTTTGGGGGAGAGGCGGGCTACAGCAAGGATTTTGCCAAAAATTGAAGTTAAAAATATTACAAGTTTGCCACCGCTCTAAACAATTAATAACGCTTTGTTTTATAAACGTATAAAAAGCCCAGAATTAGCCCAAACCGTCATAGAAAAAAGGTATTTTTTAACTTAATAACGCTTATGTATCAGCCGTCATTAAAACTCCGTGTCGAGTGTCATTAAAAGGGTTTTTTGTTGTAGTGCATGGACGCGATCGAAGCCGAAGTCAACAAACTGATAGCCAGCGGCTTCATTCGTGAGGAGCAACATCCCGACTGGGTCGCCAATATAGTACCCGTCCTCAAGAAGAATGGGAAGATTCAAATCTGCATCGACTTCCGTAACCTGAACGAGGCGTGCCCCAAAGATGAATTCCCCCTTCCTATCATAGACATCATGATCGATAATACCTGCGGCTTCGAATGTATGTCATTCATGGATGGCTTCTCGGGGTACAACCAAATCAAAATGTCTCCTGATGACGAAAAGCATACATCATTCCGAACACCAATTGGCACGTACTGCTACACAGTCATGCCTTTCGGTTTGAAGAATGTCGGTGCCACATATCAAAGAGCCATGAGCATCATCTTCAGAGACCACTTATGCAAGACAGTGGAGTGCTATATTGACGATATAGCCGTTAAGAGCCGTAGCAAGGGAGACCATCTGCAGGATCTAAGGACGGTATTCGACCTAATACGAGCGCACAACTTGAAAATGAATCCTACGAAGTCCTTTCTGCGCGTATCCAGCGGGAAGTTCTTGGGCTTCATCATCACCGCACAGGGTATCCATGTAGACCCTGAGAAGACGAAAGCAATCATGGAGATGGGTCCCCCGAGAAATCTTTGCGAACTCAGAGGCCTTCAAGGGAGGCTAGCTTACATCAGAAGGTTCATTTCCAACCTCTTCGGGCGATGTCGACCATTCACGCACCTCATGAAGAAAGGAGTCTCATTCGTATGGGACGAGGAATGCCAGCGTGCTTTCGACAGCATCAAAGAATATTTGTCAAATCCTCCAGTTTTGGTAGCCCCGGTTCCCGGAAAACCATTTCTGCTCTATGTACGAGCAATGGAACACTCCCTCGGGGCTTTGCTGGCACAAAACAACGATACAGGCCACGAGCAGGCCATATATTACCTCAGCCGAATGATGACTAGGCCAGAGCACCGATACACCGCTGTGGAGAAGGAATGCCTCGCCCTGGTGTTCGCCATTCAGAAAACGCGGCATTATGTCACCGGACAAACGTTACATGTAATCTCACGAGTCAACCCTCTCAGGGTCCTTATGACTAAACCAGGGGCACTCAGCTCTCGCCTCGCTACATGGGCAATATTGTTGTCCCCTTATCATATGATCTTTGTCCCACAAAATGCAGTCAAAGGTCAAGCCCTGGCAGACTTCTTAGCAGCCCACCCAAGGCTCAGAATCCTCCAGGATATATGAAGAGATCCTAGATGAGGTCGCCGACTCGCATGCAACCTCTCACGATGATATATGGCGAATGTTCTTTGACGGTGCTTCAAGGACCGGACCTAAAGGCAATATAGTCGTCGGAGTCGGGGTAGTGCTAATCTTTCCTTCCGGATTGGTGATTAACCGAGCTTATTCCCTCACTGAGCCCTGCTCTAACAATGTGGCCGAGTACAACCCTCTGGTCATTGGCCTCCAACTTGCAAAAGAGCTGGGGGTAGAATACCTTGAAGCATACGACGATTCCCAACTAATCGTCAATCAGATCCGGGGCTCATACGAAGTCTGCCACGAAGACATGATCCCTTATCACCAAATAGCGATTAACATCATCTCGTCGTTCGAGGGGTTCTTCATCGAACATGTCCCCAGACTCCGAAATATCGAAGCGGACGCCTTAGCCGGTCTTGCCGCTTCCCTAGCAGTTTCGAATTATGATCGCCAATCAGTGGATATGATAGGCCACGAACTGGTCTGTCCCAAAAACAATGTGCAATTCGTGGAAAATTATTCCGCAGAGACGATCGATGATGCCCCAGATTGGAGACAACCATTCATCGACTTCGTCGTCTACGACATCCTGCCCGAGAACCCGAAGGAAGCCACTTCCATCAGAAGGCGTTCTCTCAGATTCTTCTACGATACAGAGACGAAGATGCTGTATCGCCGCTCCTACGACGGATTACTGCTTCGGTGTCTGTCAAACGCAGAAGCCAAAGAAGCCGTACGAGAAGCTTATGACGGTATCTGCGGGGCCCACCAGTCCGGTCCTAAATTGCAAGACCGTCTTCACCGAATGGGCTACTATTGGCCCACAATAGTGGCAGATGCGATAGATTATGCTAGAAAATGCAAAGCTTGCCAAGTCCACGCGGACTTCATTCACCAACCGTCCGAGTTTCTACATCTGACAGTGGCGTCCTGGCCATTCGAAGCATGGGGAATGGATATCATTGGTCCAATCACCCCACCTTCCTCCCGAGGACATCGCTTCATACTTGCGATCACTGATTACTTCTCCAAATGGGCGGAAGCCGTCCCACTCGCAGAAGTTAAGACTTCAAACGTGATCAGCTTCCTTAAGCATCACGGCATCTACCGCTTCGGACTGCCCCGAAGGATCATCCATGATAATGGTCTGCAGTTTGCAAGCTACGTATTCTATCGATTTTGCGATAAGCACCGTATTCAGAATGTCGCTTCGACATAAACCCGACAGCGAACGGGTTAGCAGAGGCATTCAACAAGACAATCATCAAACTCCTCAAGAAGTTTGTCTCCTCCAACAAACGTGACTGGAACGAGAAGCTCGGCGAATGCTTATGGGCTTATCGCACCACAGTCCGAACAGCCACCGGGAAAATACCATTCTTCCTGGTATACGGAAGTGAGGCAGTCCTCCCATTGGATACTTAGATCCCCTCACTACGTGTCGCCCTCACATCAATTGACGACAGACGAAAACCACCGACGTCGACTACAAGAGTTGGAGGCCTTAGATGAAAAGTGCCTCCTAGCTCAGCAACGAATCGAGCTATACCAAGTGCGCATCTCCGAAGCCTTCAACAAGAAGGTCAAAATCAGAACATTCCAGGTGGGCGATCTCGTTCTGGCATTCCGGAGGCCGATGGTCATGACTCACAAGACCGCCGGCAAATTCCAGCCAAAGTGGGAAGGCCCATTTATCATTGAGACAGTATTCCCCAACGGTGCTTACCGTCTCACAAAATAAAACGGAGACTTGCTTATGTTGCCCGTCAACGGCAAGTTCCTGAAGAAATATTATATCTAAACGACATTCTCTCCAGCTCATCGAGTCATGTACCCACTGGTACCGCTGAACTCACATCCACACCATTTCAGATTATCGAGTCATGTACCCGCTGGTGCCACTGAACTCACACTTTCTCAATATTCTAAATTACCGAGTTATGTACCCGCTGGTACCTCTGAACTCACATTCCGGTCACTCTTTCAGATAGTAAGTCACGTATGATTATACCTCTGAACTTTATTCCTGGAAGAGATCCTACCTCATGATCCACTACTCGCGCTCCCAGTGCACAAAAAGGATAATCGATCTACAAATTTCCGAAACGGCCATGTCCTCATTACCTCTGAGTCGTTCCACTTCCGCCAAAAACAATCACCCCTCACATAGAACTTCCATGTCCTCATTACCTCTAAGTCGTTCTATGTGCCCTCCTTATTGAGCCCACTCCTGTCATGTCCTCATTACCTCTGAATGGGAAGGCTCGTCGAAGAAACCTTCATACTTGCCATGTCCACATTACCTCTGAGCAAGTATGTCGGTCTCCTTTCAACCTATTATCTGTACCCACAACCGGAGTACGACAAGGATAATAGGTCCACAAATGTCCTCTGTCGACCACAAATGTCCGCTATTGACCACGAATATCTCCCGTGAAGTCTCCCCTGCCATGTTCTCATTACCTTTGAGCAGGAAGATTCCACGGTAAAACCCTCATGCTTGCCATGTCCACATAACCTCTGAGCAAGTATGTTGGTTTCCTTTTATCCCATTATCCGTATCCTAGACCAGGGTACGCCAAGGATAATAGGTCCACAAATATTCCTTTGCTAAGCTTCTTAGCATAAATCCACCACCTCACCATGCCCCGGGAGCCCAGCTGCTCTACGGCATTTTTTTCCTAACACCGAGAACATCCATGACCACTTTGCCATGGCTGTTCGGTCATCATGTCCAAACCTGTTATCCGTACCTAAAACTAAGGTACGCCTAGGATAACAGGTCCATAAATAATCCCCCAGCAAGTCCAGTTCCACGAACACCACAAGTACAAGAAAGAAAAGATGAGTTGAAACATGCTCATTTATTCAAAATTCAAAGTGCTACATCATTTGGGATCACATCCCTTACAAAAAAAAGAAACAAAAGAAAACAGAAAGCTGATCACTGCTCCGGGGCACATAACGCCCTGAGACGATCCATCAGCAAGGCAACCGACCGCTCAAACCTCTGGGTAGCTCGACGTTCCGCCTCTTGGGCAGCACCGCCTCGTCCTCCAGTTGAGCATGGGCTTGCCAGTTATCCTGAATCTCTTAAAAGCCCGCTCCAGGTTAGTAGAAGATCGGGAAACCTTCTCGGCCTCACGAACGATGATTCCTGTTTCGCACGGGCAGCCTCCAGCTCTGACTCTAAGAAGGTCAATTCCCTCTGGAGTGCGTGAATCCGCTCCTTCGTATCAGCGACTCCACGAGAAGCAGACTCTTCCGAGCCCGACAAGCCTGACTTCGACGACTCAGCCTGTCATACGAAGCGAAAAACTTGTCAAGGTCTCCCGCACAACTGGCGCGGCAGTATCCCGAGCAAGCTTGATCCTATCCCGAGCAGCAACTAGGAAGCCCCGCTCCCGATCAATCGCAGCAGGCAAGCCCGCCTGCCGTGTCGCCACAATTGGGTCACAAGCTGATCAGCCTCCACCAACTTAGGCTCCAGGACTGCAGCCAACCCCACCCCGCTAGGAAGGGACTTCAAGGTTGCAATCTGCCCCGAGCACACCGCAGAGACAGAGTAAAAGGGGTCCCCCGTTCTACAGCAGCATCTACCCCTCTTTAAGTGGCGATAGAAGCTGTCAACCACATCCTGCGTCACCTCGTCCAGAGCTTCCGAAGAAGCCGGTGTCAACGGGAGTATAGCCGGCAACACTGAAGAAGAAGCAACAGAATCTGCTGCTCCTGCCACAAGAGAAACCAGCTCCGCACGGAAGGACGCTTGAACAGCGGCCAACTCCTCTTCGGCAGCCCGCAGAATTTGAATGCTCGGCAGGTCGAGAGGTCAGTCTCCGGAGCCGTATAATCTGCGGAGGATGAGGCGGAGACCATCGCCAACTCCATTCCCATCTGTCCGGGGTCGGCGGGAGGCCCCTCGACATGAGACGGCAAATGAGAGGGAACGCTCCTTTCTTCCAGATCACGGCAGGCCGAGCCTTCCCCAAGAACATCCACGGTGGGAAGTAAAGGGTCAGGACCTGCAGGGCCAAGGCAACCATGAATCGATTTGACCGGAGGATATGTTGATAGAGCAAATAAGCCCCCTACTAGTCAATATCTGGCCTATCTTACCAGTGGAGGAGAGTGGAGGCCGAGGTTCGCCGCAGCCACCGCAGCCTCTTCTCCAACAGCCTCCGAGTCAGGTATAATAGACTCCTCCGTCCTGACATCCTCGGGGGGGAATGCACCGAGATCGGCGTCGCCTTGCTGAAGTTCAGCAATCTCAGAGACGGGCCCGAGGAAACCTTCGTCACCCGGGCCAAGGCCTCAGCAACCTGGGAGCTTCCACCGCCGCTGAGATAGCCCCCGCAGAAAGGACCGTGGCACACATGTCGCTAATCAAAGCAGCAAGGGCCGGATCAACTTCAGGGGTAGTAGACGGTTCAGAGAGAGGCCGGTTCATCAGACGCCTACAAAGAAAAGTGATTAAGTCATATCTCCGAAAGAAAAGAGAACTACAACAAAGAGATGACTCGACTTGGTCTTACCTCCGGAACAGCGTCTGTACCTTCACCCCTCTCGGTAAGTAATATACGAGACCTAACGGCAGCTCTCTTCACGAAAAGGTCGTCTGCTGTCAGACAACTCGCGTCTGACTCATTTACGTGAGGAACCAGACACAGCTGAAGGCTGTTCTTCCCTCACTACTTCCTCTTATGTAGTAAGCAACGGATCTTCCGTGGTTCATCGGGTGTGGGAAGCGGTTGATCCGTTACTTCTTCACCCCACCAGAAAGGGAGTCTTCGCTATCATGATCATCCTCCTCCTCAGCCGACTCGGAAGGTTCTGACTCAGGGAGGGGAGTCTGGAGCGCTAGTTGCTTTCTAGCCTTAGCCCCCTTGGGCTTCTCCTCTAAACCGGTACCCACGATGAAACTGGTACTCGGATCGAAATTAACAGGAGGCTTGTTCGCCATAACGTGATACAAAGAAGCCACGTACAAAATTTCCTTCGGCGCCTTAGCATCGGGGATCGAGAAGCTGGCCCGAGTATGATAAGCGTCATAATAATTCCACGCCCTGACACCATCGAGAACGCTACCTTCAAAGCCCAAACAAGGGTTGGGACAATCAAGGAATAACTGGCTATAACCAAATTGGCGAGAAAACCTACTAGGTAGGTAAGGCTCCAAGTACACATTATCGCGGTTGCGATAAACCAGATGCGCGGGGCGGATGTTGCGCAACCAGGCGAGCATATCCGGAGACAGAAAGTGAAAGGCCCGGTACCGTCAAGATGTACCTTCCTCACTTCCTCATCAGAAAAGGGAGGAACAGACACAAAAAAGTCACACCCATCCACCCTCGCCAGCGCCCTCCGACAAGCTGGCATAGTGTTGTATTCCCAAGACCGGCGATGGCATTTGAAAAGGAAAGCGTCTTCATCTGTAGCATCTTCCGCTATCTGGGTCCCATCAAAGACTTGTAGTGCATCGCCAACCCCCATCAAATAGTGGAAAGGCAGTTCTACGTGCTCAAAATCCAACATCTTCTTGCGAGCAATAACCTTGGACGAGAATGTTCGAAGACCATGGTGTATGATACACACCATAGCAGGAAGAAGGGCCAGTCTAACTCCAAATACCAGTTTAACGGCAGGGAGAATGAAATGACCGATCCTCTCAATAGAACCCGCTCCTCCGAGACTACGCAGTTCCGTAGCCATATCATTAAAAATCCAGCCAGGCGCCTTCTCTGACATCTGTGTGGTCCGTAGTAAAAATAGCTAAGAGAGTCAGTTTAACTCCCGGATATGTCGCTCTTGGATCGCGACTTCTTGACGCTTGACATCAGATCCTTTATCTCTCCATGCGTTCGAGGGTTCGAGGAGTAACTTCGCCAGAAGGGTCAACTTTAAAAAGATAATTAATCCAGGATGTGGAGTGGGGGGAGCGGTCCCTTCGGAGCTATCCACCATTTTTATAGCCATCTGGTGACAAGCACTATGGTGGCACAGCAACTTCCGATACACGCGACAGAACCTGGGAGTCGTCGGTTCAAGTCCTCAAACTCCTCATTCGATGGGGTATACACCTCGAAAGGCTCATTCCCCACGGAAGTTTGGAGACAGTATACATCTCATGGAGAGCAAGCCCCAATTCCCCTCCGGGTGCAAAGAACGTCCCCGTTCGCCGGCTATACATCTCCAAGAGCGCACGAACAGTGGTTTATTGATAGGAAGCCCGTGACAAGTGCCCCGAATGGCATGATAAAGTCCACCTCCCGCAAGAATGTTCCGTAGGTCTGCAAACCAAGTGGTCAACTGGGCCCACGTAGAAGTGGGGTTTATCCAGTTCGGCAATGCCAGCCTGCCAACGGGATAAGACTTCTTGCGAACAAGCCGATTCAGGAAGGTATCAGCTTGAGTAAGTGTGAAGTTGGGGCCGTATACATTCATGAAGAGCCCGAGGCCAGACCCATCATGTACCGGAGGACGGAATCCTTACCCGCGTACGCTGACCGCATGTTCGGGTTATAATGGATGTTGCCCATCAACATCCCTGATTGAGTAGGAGTTAGGTTACACACCATCTTCCTGTCCAGCAACACCATATTGAACCATGACAAGGATAATGACGTTCCATGAGAGGAATATGGATTGCCACCCCATCCAAAGAAAAATCCCAGTTCTCGGAAATCTCTAATACTCGGGGATTCTCTATGATTAAAGCATCTCCAAAAAGGAACGAAGGCTTCAGGTATTTTCCATCCAGCTTCCCAGCATTTATCATGGAACGGAGGTAATGGAGGGTCTGATTCTCGATGGCGTTCAACCTCTCCGAAGGTTCATCAGCAGGGAATTGATTCAACACATGCTTAATTAAGTCGTCAAGACGCACGCCCAAGGCGAATTGATTTGAACCCACTATAAGTTCCCCGCAGGATTTACTGGCAGATTCACTGAAGATAAAGCAAAAGAAACAAGTCAAAAAAAAGATAGCTGAAACACAAAAACTACGTGATGCTTATGTAGCTTAGCTCAGTATAGCCTCATGCGGTTCAGTTTGAAAGAGTTCATACAGGCAGTCCGAATGAGCTTATGCGGCTCAATTTGAAAAAGCCCAAGCGGTTCAGTTCGAATAAGCCCATGCGGTTCAGCCCGAAATGAACTTATGCGGCTCAGTAGATGAGTTTATGCGGTTCGAAAGGAGCATATGTGGATATGATCCGATTCGAATAAGCTTATATGGTTCGGCTCGAAAAGGCTTATGCGGTCCAGCACGGATGAGCTTATGCGGTCCAGTTCAAACAATCTTATGCGGTTCAGTTCGAAATAAGCTTATGCGGCTCAGTTTGAAAGAGCTCATGCGGTCCAGGTCCAGATGAGCTTATGCGGCCCTGATGATGAAGTAGTTATGCAAAACTTTCATGCGGCTCAGGCCTGGGTCATATCCCATGCGGCCCAAATATGAGTCGGACACACAACATACTTGGGAATATAGGCTCGTGCATAAGATATGCGGCGTAGCCATGGCAGTTCATATTGATGATCCTACCAGCAATAGGCGGGTGAACGTCGGGGTGAAAAATAGGCACGCCAGCCGTCGAAGGAGAGCCACGTTCGCCGCCGCAGCAGTCGAAAAGACACGGCCTTCTTGCCCTTCGCCGTCGCAGAAGATGATGCGGCCTTCTTGCCCGTAGCAGCAGCAGTTCTCTTGGAGCCATTGCCGATCGCTGATAGGAGAAGACGAAGAGGAAGTCGGCAACAAGAAGTTCGAGCAAAAAGAGAAGGTAAAGAAACCCTCAAAGAACAAAATTACTCCTATTTATAGGCGAAGGAGGCTCGAAAAATAAACAGACGCCTCGATACGTGCCACCTAAAAGAATAAAACCGCTTCGGTCAAAACAAAACTGACCCTTGGGATCCCCCCAAGAGGCGGCGAATCAAGGGCATTTAATGAAGAAGATTTGCACATGTGGCTAGGACACGTGGCAAAAAGTCTATACGGTCTTACAGCTCATACGGCCAGACAAATCCATACGGCTGAATCATCTATGCGATCAACCAAAGGCCATGCTTCTTATTCAAGTATTTCAATTTTGCAAATTGAAAACTTTGAAGGGGGTCTTGTAGAAGCATGGAAAATATCAGAACGATGATCTATGCGGCTCAGAACAGGAGAACCCATGCGGCTCATACAGAGCAGTCCCATGCGGTTCAGAGAGACTCTTAGTCTCATGCGGCTCGAACAGGAGAGTCCATACGGCTCACATGGGGACAGTCCTGCGGTTCAAAGAGTTCTCCAGCCGCATGCGGTTCAAAAAGTACATGCGGCTCACAGAGATACGGCTCAACGCCACGTATACCCACGAGACTCCTTCACACAGCTGGCCATCGAGCAGTGTGCTTATTTATGCTCTGCCATGATTTGACAGCTGACGGCTCTGACATGAAGTGTCATAATGGCCCTGTCATAATGACAGACTCTTGGAAATAGAAGAAAATCTCTGACATAATTCGAGATTGCCACGTGGCTACTCCCATGCGGCTCACTTGAAGAATAACTTCATGCGGCTGGTAAAAGTCGTCTTCCTGCGGCTCACCAAGAAGCCATCCCATGCGGCTCGCGATTACTACACTTATGCGGTTCACCAAGAAGATCCCATGCGCTGCTCGCGAATACTATACCTATGCGGCTCGCCCAGACACTGTCTCATGCGGTTCATGGATGTCATGCGGCTTTGGCAGAGTCCATCATTAAGACACGTGGCAGAGATTAATGATCCCCCAGACTTGACAGCTGGTAGCAAAGATGATTATGAGATACAAAGATTTACCAGATCCCAATGACCATATTTAACGTTATCCTATTATTAATGAGATCAGGTCATATCATTCATAATCAAGCCAATGGGACACGTGGTGAGAGATCCAAGCTACACGACCAATCATGAGATTTAAAGCAATCAGCATTAATTATTCGTAAGATTCAGTGCTATCCCCATTTATGGCCTAGATCCTTCATACTTAAAATGAATGGTCTAGATTGATTAAGCATCAGGCCGTCGCCACTTTGAGAATGGGTAATTAGCCAAACCCTAATGATGCCCCGCCACTATTATAAATAGCAGGGTGCCATTCCCTTACGGAAAAAAAAGAAGAGAGGAGAGAGAGATAAGGAGAGATACGCTATCAGAGAAAAAATACACACACAGAGAGAGAAGCCAGAAGAGCAACAGAGGAGCAAGAAGAGCATTTCTTCATCAACGCCAACCATCTTCTCACAGGAACCAAGGTTGCATACCGATCGTCCAAGGAGTAAGGCAGGGCTGCCGTCGCCTTCCGAGCCTCTATCGTCACCCCCAGAATCTAAAATAAACAATTGTACTTAGACTGCTGTACCTAGGTTTTCGTCCCTAGGCTTTCTTTGTATAAGAGTTTGTAACGTGAAGAAAAAAGTCCGGTCCTCTGATAATTGTTTGTTCTTTTATATTTCATGGCAAACAACCGTTTGAGAGCATTAAATACGGCCATTAATTCTAGTCAGAGCAATTCAAAAACCAAATATTTGAAACTCGGTATACCGTCGGTATGCCGCGGCATACCGTCGGTATACCGACGTTTTGTCACAGCAAGTTTTGGGTCGCTAAAAACGGTATACTGCCGGTATGCCGGAGCATGCCGTCGGTATGCCGATAATTTGTCACAGCAACTTTTAGGTTGCTAAAAATGGTATACCGCCGGTATGCCGGAGCATGCCGTCGGTATGCCGACAATTTGTCACAGCAACTTTTGGACTCTAAAAATGGTATACCGCCGGTATGCCGAAGCATGCCGCCGGTATGCCGATAATTTGTCACAGCAACTTTCTGGACTCTAAAAATGGTATACCGCCGGTATATCGAAGCATGCCGCCGGTATACCGCTCTGTAGGTAATTGATTTTTGACTTGTTTTACTTGTCTTCCATCCTTAGGAGTTTACAGATATACCTAGACTTCGTACAGACACGAAGACTCTAAGCAGGAGGATGCCGTCTTACAAGGAACGCCGGTAACTGCTTCATTCTTCGATGTAAAAGATGGTTGCATTTGAACGGAAGGACTTTATGTAGTAGAGCTTCTGAGAATATTTGAATCTGAAGATACAGAAAACTAAACTACGAAGATGCTGTTAATAATCAAAATAAAATGTGCCAACAAACTTGTGGTAATTTTTTATAGTGGATTCAACTGGAAGCTAGAGTTCTTCCGACTGGACTAGTCCTCACAAGAGGGAAACCAGTATACATCCTTGTGTTTGAGTTTGCTCTCTACTCTCTACTTTTATTTAGATATCTGTGATATATATATATTATGTGATCTTGCTGCTAACATTTTTAATTAGCTAAATTCTGCTGCCTACTCTATTCACCCCCCTCTAAAGTATTGTGCTTTACAACTTGTTCCTACAATCGGTCCTACAATTAGTATCAGAGCAAGGACTCTATTATTTGGCTTAACATCCTTGGAGCAGATCCTCCCTATCGAAGCGGGTTATACAGGTAAAGCAAGGTAACACTGCTATTATATTCTTATTCATTACAGCTGTTACATAGATCACAGTATCACATATGGCAAGTATGTACTTCACAACTGAAGAGCAATCCTCAAATAGACTCCACTATTTGATGGAACAAACTATAGTTATTGGAAGACACCAATGAGCTTCTACCTGAAATCTCTAGATTTTGACTTATGGTCAATTGTTGTCAATGGCTACAAAAAGCCTACTATCACTTCTATTCTCACGTCCTCTATAATCAACAAGCCTTATTATAGTTATATGGAGGAATAGAAGAAGTTAGCTAGCCTTGATGCAAAAGCTATGCATATCTTTTATTGTGCTGTAGACACAAATGTATTTATCTTATGAATACTTGTACAACATCTCATAAAACTTGAAAGTTCTTGAAGCTACTTATGAGTGCAGGTATGAAAGCAAAGCTAGCAACTCCAGAGAGAAGAATAGTCTTCATAATAATGCAAATATGTACATGACGAAATTGGGATTTAAGGTACAACACAATCCTTTATACGAAGAAGAGCTTGTATGTGACTACTGCAAGAAGATAGGCCACATCCAAGAAGATTATACTACTACTAGAAAGGAGAGTCACTACGAACGATCAAGAAATCCTATAAGCGTGAGAATGAGAAGCTTACTTGCTTATTGAATGATGCAAGAAATACTTCTACTTCTGATAATTCTACTAAGATTTCCACACTTGAGTTTAGATTGTATGAGGCACTTGATTGCATTGAGAAAAGTATTCAAGAAAATGCTAAACTTCAGGAGGAACTAGAATCAGAAAAGAAGAAGTATTCTATTGCTTCATGTAGAATTGATGCTTTGAATGCTAAATATGATGAGATCTGTGCTAACTCTAAAAAGTTAGAGATTAGACTGGGAAAGTAGGTAGTACAACCTACGACTCAGTCTAACACAAGACACTTAGCACATCACAAAGTCATACACGACAGATCATCTAGAAAGGAAGCAAGCAAAACTAAAGCTTCACACAACCATGCTTTCTATTATAAGTATCCACACACATCATGTCATCCCACTGCACGTTCTCATACTGCTGTACACTACACCAAAATGGCTAAATAGAAACGCTTGGTTTTTTTTCAATTTGAAACACTTATTTTTTGTTTCTAGGTTCTGAACACATTAAATATGTTCCAGAGGAAATAAATGTTCCTAATATGTTTTATTTTATTTTTTAGAAAAATATTTATTCACATACACCTTTTTAGTGTTCCAAATATGTTCCAAATTAAGATTGCACCCATATTCATATAATGTAATTACCAAAAAAGCGTCCAAGCAAACAGAACATATATCTCCCATCGTGACATCCAAACCTAAGCATTCCAAAACATACCAAACCTCAAACCCCTCCTCTCGGTTTCTCCCTCCAGAAACAAACCTTCCCCCCCTTTCGAAAAATTTCCCTCGAAAAATTTCCGAGTTCCCCTCCCCCCCCCCCCCCGACGCCCTCTCGGAAAATTTCCCTCGAAAAAATTCCCCCCGCCCCTCGAATTCCCTTCCACCCCCTCCCCCCCCCCCCCGCCCACATGGAAAATTCCCTCCAGAAACAAACCTTCCCCCCCTCTCGGAAAATTTCACTCAGAAATTTTCTCCCTCCCTCCGAATTAAACCCACGTACAATCGCCAAAGGAAGGGTTTGGAGATCTCACCAATCACAAATCTTCAAACCCATATGGTCGCCATCTAGGAAGGAGACGAAGATCGACATCCGCATATATACAATCGCCATCCAGGATCTTCAAACCCGCGTAACAGTTAAGGGCTTGCCATCATCCATCAAGAAAGGTTTTTCTTTCTATTTCCTTTTTTTGTTTAATTTTGTTTAGGAATTTGCTTATTTTGTAGAAACAAAAAAAATGGCAAAAACAGAAAAGGAAAATAAAAACAAATTTGCCTCAGTAAATTAATAATTTTGTTACAATAATTTTTTTAGATGCTAAACTATATATTATTTTATAGTTGTTAGTCCCACAACTTTGACACCGAAACAAAAATTACTTGTATATGAATATGTTTTTGATCTTAGTGATATGGACCATAGTATTAAAATTCTAAAGTTTTGAAGACTTTTTTAGTGTTGATCCTACTACTCGTACCACATGCGGCTTATCTACCTATGAAAATTAAGACATCAGTAATTATTTTATTGCAAAATAATATTTTTCCTTTAAGGTTTGGAATTAAGGTTCATATGTATATTATTCTCAACACCAGAAATCTCGAATCATGTATTGGACTGGATTAGGATTATCTTCTACATGATTTTACCTTTTCGGTTTGGAATTAAGGTTCATATGTATATTATTCTTACCATCAAAATCTAGAATCATGTATTGGACTGGTTCTCTAAGATATCTAATATTAGTGTGATGCCACAATATTTTAGCTTGTTGCTCAAATTTGTTTGGCTTAAAGTCGATATGATACGCAACTTTCGAATTTTAGACTGATATGATGCAAAACAACTATGCATCTGAAACATGATATAAAAAGTCAGCCGGTATATATACGGATCTATCGGTATAGATACAGACATTATGTAGCACACATTTGATTTCCCTCAGAAAGACTAATAAGATGACATATAACTTCCATGAGCAAAGCATTTCTTTTATTTATATTTGGCAAAGAAAAACTGTTCCTACAGGAGTCTATTTTCAATTGGTGTCAGCAACATTAAACCACAAAGAATTCCATCAATGTCCTCCAGAATTACAAAACCACCAAAACCTTTTTTTACATTGCCCACCCTATATTATCACAGCATCACAGAATTGATTGCGTTCTAAGTATTTTGGAGTGTTTGTGCTACCTAGCTTTCCATTGATTCCATGAGAAAACAAATACAAAATATGTCAATACATATATCCTTTCCAGTTGCAAGCCTATATATATCATTTGGATTTAAGACCAATTAATTCTGGACTGACTTACTAGTTAATGAATCCGATATGAATTAAGTTGGGCAGATAAATGATATCTAATTGTAAACAAAGTAAAATTTGGTCAGAGGTTTTCAGTAGTTGGAATGACATGCTTCTTCTCAATATGCATTTCCCATTTAATAATTGTTTAAGCCAGTGTTAATTTATTCATTTGTATGATTTTGACGGATATAACACAAGTTCATGTGATTTCCTCACTTTTTTTGCTATAGGATTCAAGAGACTTCTTATTATTTATTTATGAAAGAACCCATTATTTATTTTTTAATTGAGATTTGCTTGCATATAGTTAATTTCTATAAGTCTTCAGATAATTTAATTTATTTATCATGTCATACATGTTGGAAATCCTTAATTTAATTGAAATGTATTTCTATGCCTTTATTGAGTATTTACTTTATTAGTTTTATTTTATACAGATTTTTCTTATAAAAATAAATTTTTGGTATAGAAATGCCTTTGGACAAGTCATGGATGAGCAAACGGGGGGACTTAGAATATATTGAAGGTGTCAAACAATTTGTGAATTTTGTCAAGGAGAATGCTAACGGAGAAGATCGTTTTTTATGCCCATGTGTTCGATGCAGAAACTCGAAGGACACCTAGAGCTTGATTTAATCAGCTTTCATCTGTTGTCAAATGGTATCGATCAGAGCTATGTGTTATGGGATCAACATGGAGAAAAATCGATGGGCCAGAAGTCTACAACAATAAAATCCGACCCAATCAAAGAAGCGACCAGCCTATGATGGAGGAACTTGTTGATGATGTTTTCAATGTAAATAATTGGGGGAATGAGCACGAGTTAGAAGACATGAATATTACACTTGAAGGTGGAGTAGCAGGCGATCAAACTGTTGGTTTTGAGACCAAGATGAATGAGAGTAGAAAATACAAAAATATAAGGAGATGGCAACACAACCTTTGTACAATGGTTGTCCTAACGGTAAGACAATGTTGTCTACCATTATCGAGTTACAGAATTTGAAAACACGATACAATTTGACTGGAAATAGCGTGACTGCTATATTAGATTGGGTAAAGTCTTTATTTGTAGAAAATTGCAATCTTCCCAAAAATTACCCACAAATGAAGAACATGATCAAGGACTTGGGAATGGAATGTGAAACCATCCATGCATGCAGAAATGGTTGCATCCTATATTGGAAGCCATACAAGCAACATCATATGTGTCCCAAATGTGGAGTCAGTAGGTATAAGCTTGTCTTTGAAGACGAATCTGAGGTAAAAAAAGGAGTAAAAAAAGAGGCAGCAAAATTTGTGAAATATTTTCCATTGATCCCAAGGCTAAAGAGATTCTTTAGCATTCCTTGGATCGCAGATGCAATGACTTGGCAAGAAGGCAAAAACCGATGGAAATCTAATGAGACATCTATGTGACTCAGGTCAATGGGATTCAGTCAATGTCAATTGGCCAGATTTTGCTGCCGAGGCTAGAAATTTACGGCTTGCAATATCAATTGATGGCTTTAACCCACATGGAACTCAAAGTAGCACTTATAGTTGTTGGCCGGTGATTGTAGCACCTTTAAATCTTCACCATCTTTGTGTATGAAAAAGGAGTTTTCATTGTTGCTTTATTAATATCTGGGCCTAAATCACCAGGCAAACACATCGATGTCTTTCTAGAACCACTTATAGATGAGTTGAAAGAGCTATGGGTAAATGTTGTACCGACGTGGGATGCATTTACTAAAACCTCTTTTACAATGAAAGCAATGTTGATATGGGGGGTCTACGATTTACCTGCATATGGAACACTATCTGGGTGCAATGTTCATGGCTATAAGGCTTGTCCAGTATGTGTCGATAATGTTGACTCTGAGCATCTTAAAGACTCAAATAAAATATGTTATCAAGGCTATCGTCGATTTTTAAGGTCTGACCACAAGTTTAGAAATGATAAAAGATTCAACAAAACCGTAGATCATCGGCCACCTCCACGACGATTATCTGGTGAAGAAGTTGAACAACGAATTTCTGAAATTCTTAAGAGTAATGATGGGCAAGGGCTTAGTAGAGTCACTGGCAAAAGAAAAAAGAGTAAGGACATTGGTAAAAAGCGCAAGGGTAGGGTCAATGAAGATGCCAATATGGATGCTAATTCCACTATTGCACCTCCATGGTCGAGAAGGTCAATTTTGTTTGATTTGCCATACTGGAAGTTTCTTGAGGTTCGCCATAACATTGACGTCATACATACTGAAAAGAATGTCACTGATCATTATTAAGCATGTTGATGAATGTCACTAGAAAAACAAAAGATGGGTTGAAGGCACGAAAAGATTTGATGAAATTGGGCATCAACAAGAAATTATGGTTAGTAAAGA
>JANAVB010042514.1:0-61263 GCA_029216955.1 Iris pallida
TCCCCCCGACGTTTATTTACCCGACGTTTATGTTAACGTCGGCTTAGGTATGATATACCAACGTTCTATAGTAAACGTTGATTGAAAATAACATTTTTTGATAAATGTTGCAAATTAGTGACGTTTATATCACGACATTTATTTTTACGTCGGCGTAGACATGATATGCCAACTTTTCGTAATAATTGTGCGAAAGTAGCCGACGTTTTTGTTAAATGTCCAAATTCGTGACTTGTTTGTATAAAAGTCTATTTATGTTGACTTAAAAATGGAAAGGAATGAATAAGAAAATCGTCGGGTTTTCTTATTAATATTGGTTTTCTCATTTGTTTCCCTCCAATGTTTTCTCTTACATATTTATTTCCCCCCAAACCCCCATAAGCTCTCAGAGACCCAAAAAATTCTCCATCTCTTTGATCTTATTTCCATTGCCCTAAACCTTAGCTAGCGGTGTCGAACCCTAGCCAGTAGCCCCGCACCCTAGCTACAACCACCCTAGCTAGCGACCATGAGTCCTAGCCTGCGGCTCCGAACCCTAGCCGGCGACCACCTTATCCGGCGACCCCAAACCCTAAATGGCGGTCCAATATCGTAATCGGCGGCCCCAAACCATCGGTTGCAGAATTTGAAGTGAATAAAGGCATTACCTACGAATTTTTCCTTCATATGTAAGTATTTATTGTCATTTTACTGAATTTGATTACTTGTTGCCCATTATTTTTTGTCTCATATGAAGTTTTTTTGTTTGTTTGATTCCAATTTCACCAAACACTTTTATTATTTGGTAATGCTAGTTCATGTTTCTCTGCTTCATGATTGATACTATCAAGTTTGGGATTCTAATTCATAATACCAAACAAACCATAATTTAGCTTGAAATTAATAGCCAAGTTTCATTGAAATCTTTATTTTCCTCCTTCCACTACAATCAAATAACCGATCTGTCCAGTTTGTCAGTATTTTCTATCCGGATCAGGTTGTCAGTTTTGTCTGTTCAGATTAGGAATAGCCAAATTTGGGTTCAGGGGATCCAATAATGGTTTATAAGGGATAGAGGGATCCTAATAACGATGTCATAATACCTAGGTTGTCAATTGCATATCATATCATTATGTACCGTATGAAACAATAAGTCGAGGAGTTTAGGCATAAGCTTTTGAAACGTATAGAAACTTGATTTCTTATAATTTTTTCATAAATTTTTATTTGATTCATGTTTACAGATTTGGATTGTCATTCCTTTACTCTTTGGCTTAATTCATAGAGATGAATGAAATTCTCAATAGCAAATAATATAATCTTACCTCTTCTTTTAGACTCTGTATAGTCTATAGAAATTTGGAGGATGCTTCTTGGTTGGCATGAGTTTAAACTGCATATTGAAAATGTACTTCTAAATTGAACGGAGAGCTGAACCGGTTGCAAGATCAGGTACTTAGCCCAGAAAGTTAAACCTACATCTATATTTCGAGTAATTTCAGATAGTCCTTGACTCACAATTTGTCATTTATTCTGCAGTTAAGAACAGTAGAAGAGCGCCTGGGAAATCCTCGCAAGCAAATGAATCAAGATGAAGATAAAACAAAAGGCAAGGATCTTTCTGACATAGATCCTATAAACAATCAGCGTAGGGAAAAAATGAAAGATGTTATGCTTCATGTGTGGAACTCTTACGAAAAGTATGCCTGGGGCCAAGATAACTTCAGATTTGTCTTAATATGACTTTAGAAACGTAAATCTAGAAAACACTACATTTTTCTCAATACTCTCGATAAGCCTGCTAAAAAAATGCATTGGAGGTAATGCTTTCACCTTTTATTGGCCAGCCACAATCAAAAAGCGTAAATAGTTTTGGTGGCCTCGAAGCAACCCTCGTTGACTCTCTTGATACTCTGTACATAATAGGACTAGACGAACAATTCCAGAAGGCTAGAGAGTGAGTTACCTTTCATCTCAAACAGTTCTTTGATGCTTTAATGTTCTTGAAACTTTTGAATATCAAAGTGCTTATTCAACCATCTTCACCAGTCTATTGTCTGTCCATGAGTCTCAACTACCATTTTCTTGACAAAGCATTTGAAAGAGTTACTCAACCAGGTACGGCCCAATGTTTGGGGATAGTGAGATTGGGGATCGTGAGGGTTATTGGGGAGGTCTTGGGTTCGAGTCCAGTCCTCGCAAAAAGAAAAAAGAAAAAAAGGTTACTTTATGAGAGAGTCTTACATTCATGTTCCAACTTCAGGCAACTATAATTTTTCATTTTTATATGACCTTTGCTGAAATGCAGTTTTGGGAGAGTAGTTTGCTTACATTCATGTTCCAACTTTTGCATGCTATTTGTACATGGTAGAAGGTGAGATTTATTGTGTGTGAAATAATCGATTGTAAGGCTTGTCATAAATTCTATTCTGCACAATATACCCTAACTCTAACTTCCAACGGATACACTCATGGATTTTTGTAGTGTCCGTGATTCTTAGGTATCGGTGCTTAAATTGTTATTGAAGGATAATTATTTGATTCTGAGAAAAAGTGCCTGAAGTCCCATGTATTCCATGTTCAAGGAAATAACATAGCTACACATCAGCAAATTTCCATGCACATTTTGTTTGAATAATCTTTCTAGACATCAAACTGGAAGATTATATTTTTTACGTACTATTCTGATGATTTATTTATTCTCTTCTTTACGTAAGAAATATTCCACATTGCAAGAATGCAATCTCAGTTTCTTTGTTCTTACTGTTGACTATAAACTAGGATGTTGTCATGCATCAGATATCTCATGAATCCTGTCCTAGTAGTTGGATCAATGGATCGAGAAGTGGTGAATGACCACCTCAAATTGCTTTTAAATATTAAAAGGAGTCACTTGTGATATGCTCCAAGAATAGTGCCAGATTGCAATAGGGGTCAGCTCTTTAACTTTTCTATTTAATTGACATGTTTGTGAAGAGGTCATTTGTTTGTAATACTCCAGGATGGTAGATAATTGTTTTAAGCTTCTAAACAATATACTCTATCTTTCCAATGGATGTTCATGGCTTTATAATGTTATGCCCTACTATGTTCATGGCTTTCCAATATTATGCCCTACTATGTTCCTTACATGGTGCAAAGTATTGGTAAGAAACCTTGCGGTCTTGCCAAAACTATTATCATAATATGTTCTTCCGACATTAATGGATATTTCAATCTAAGTGCAGCATGAAGAGAACCTTCTTATTCTAAACAAGTTGGTGAGTTATGTACCAATTAGTCTGCACACATGTATAAATGAGTTTTTTCTCTGTAAATTATACACATCCAAAGTGCTGATAGTCTTTTTTTCATCTCTTAATGCCCAGGTGAAGGAAGTTATCTTGAAGAGCAGAGCAAATACTCAAAGAGAATTTGTAAAAGATGTTTTGGTGAAACTCTGCCAGTCAGTGAACATAGTTGTATATTTAGTTAATATGTGCAAGATTCATGACAAGGTACTAACCGTTTCTACCTACCTGTAATATTCTGAACTTGCACTTACATTGCATAGTGGATATATGAAGTTGCACTTGCATTATGTACCTAACTTCCAAGCTGTAACCCTTGGGGACTATTTTTTTGCCTTATTTTCCACATGATTATGACTGAATTATGCAACCTTTGGCACATCCTAAATATGCAATAAATTTACTGATCGTGCAATCAATCATTACCTAGGAAGTATTGAATTCCATATAATAGTATGATCGTCCTCGTATATCACTAGGGCGTGACACCCTGGTTGCTTATTTACAAATAATTCTTTTATCTAATTTCTTGGTCGCATATCTGATGATATAATCAATTGCATTTATGATTTTAAGTGTATATGGAATCTTTTATTTATAGAAATGACTTGTCCAAATCATGTTTGACCCTTACCATTAATAGTTCATAATAGCTCCATGAAGTATTTGCACATCACTATGAAATTCGGATGAAGACTTGTCGTCTTGTGAATGTAAGCGTTTTAGTGTGCTTGTAATGCTTGAATTTGGATGTACATAAACCTAGGTATAAGATTTTATGGCATAAGTTGAAAGCTTAATATAAAATCATAATTGTTTACCTTGAGGTCACTGGAAATTGTTAGCAAACTAGGCCATTGAGCGATCTATCATTTCTGTTTTTGCCTTTTGGTTTGACCTGTCCATTGTTTTTTGTGCTTTTCATTGTATTTTCCTTTAAAATTTACAAAATATAATATGTGTGAAGTAAGAGTTAAGAAAGAGAGACAAGATGTTCCTGATTGAAACTTTTGAAGAAATTCTTCAGGCAAGTTAAATATTACGAGACAACTTGTTTGACATGATCAATGGGGAATAATTAGTAAGGTCCAGTACATCTGTGCGAGTGCAAACTGTTACTTCTGTAGGGTTTTTTCACCTATATCAGCAACTAAGATAGCAGTTTTTCATGCTTCATTGTATAGCAGTTTTTCATGCTTCATCGTACTCTTCACCTTGATGATCATATTGTTTTCATGGTATACACAGATCACTCAAATTTATAAAACCAACAATTATCTATTGTTTAACAAGAAATGCTTTTGTCCTACCCATGTTACTGTGCCAGTTTACTTGAACTTTCCCTGAATTTTTCTTTTTATGCTTAGTTTGAAGAACTTGACAGGCATACTCTTCCGTAAAATTGAAATAAAAAAGCTATTGAGATGATGTCATGCTAATCTCTGCTTCCGGTCATACAACAAAGATATTATTCAGTTTGTAATATGCAACTTCTTTTCTACCAAACTTTTATTTGGTTGCAAGAAAATTAAACGAATTCTAACTGGAAAAGATGTTGGTCTTCTATTGAAGAAGGAATACATGCAAGAAATCCATTGACCCAAAAATCTCAGCAAGGAACAATGGGTTCAATAGAAAAATCCAGTTTATTTCTTCCTTTTAATCCTTTGTTGCCTTTATAGGTTAAAGAGCTTCAGAAAGCAACACGAATTATACAAACCCTCTGTTCTGAGGCTAAGGTAGCAAGTAGCTTGTTCTAACATACCTATTGCCCTATTCTTATATGATATAAGTGTTTTCCCCCTTCCTAAAGGGATCGAAGTGAACCATGGTTACCAGCAAGATCCCTGCTATGAAGAGGTCCATGGAGCGTTTCTTGTTCCACGTCAAGGCTCTTCCGCACAACACATTGAATGGCCCCACTTTCTGGATGGGTAAGTTATCACATCAAGTTTTCGTTAATCTCGCCTTGCAGATACTGTTTCCTATACTTAGTTTCCATCCCCTTTTTTGATGCCATGCAATCTGGAACACAAAGATATGTATGCTCAAGTAGTGAATTCCCAAGTGTACGTCTATCCAGAAGACGAGGAAGCAACAACAGAAGCTCACATAGATGAGGTAGATCTCGAGGGTTCGGCAGGGAATTACGGCCAAGGAGACTGACCGAGATGAACTCGACTACGAGTGAGCGATTAACTTGTACCATTTCTCCAGTTTTGTAAAGAACAAACATAAGTACCGGATCATATGGAAAATACCTTTAACCTGTTTCATTATACCATGCTAAAACCTTGATGCATTTTAGTAAAATTATAATGATTTAATTTCATACAAATATTGACAAAAGTGCGACACATGGTGTACAGAATAGGACTGTTTTGCACAGCCATAGTACGACCTCAAACAGTAGCCAACAATACTACAAGGAACTTTTTGTTTAGTTAGACTAGTTTTCTTTTATTTGAACCTGTGTAACATGATACATACCTATTAAACTTGATTGTTCTTGTTAACATTGTTAATGTTATCAGATGATTCAGTGTTTGAAAGGGATTTAGAAGTTTACTCACCTCATAACTCATGCTATCCTTGGTAGAAAGAAGCCACTTGTTCTATGCAAATAGAAAAATAAAATCATATAATTTTTCTTACTTGTGTTGCTGTTTAGCGATTCTCAACTGATTGGTGTGATTTTTTTCCGTTTGCTCATCTTTATCCAGTTTTCATGTACACAAAAAATCTTAATGTTTATTATTATGTGATTTTATATTTTTCTTTAATCTCCTAGTTTTACTTGCTCCCTGGTTTTCATAGCATTAACTTCTCTTATGAGTTAGGATCGTGTAGACATTTTAATTCTGTAGTCATTTACAGAAAACAGTAAAAAATGGATCTAGCACCAATATTACCCGCAGTTTGTTTTATTGATTGATCCAGGGAATCTGTGTTGATTTTGATATTTTGATTTTCTTGAATCTAGGGGATTAGTAGTATTTTTATATTATGCACAATTGGAATTTACTGGTTTCTGGAAGTTTTGGTATGTCGAAAAATATCTGTTTTGGCGTAGTGTAATGCCCATCTTAATATTGATAGACAACTCTTGCCTCTGTTGCAGGTTGAAACGAAAAGGCGAAATCGGTGATCCGTCATTGGGGATGAAGGTTGGCTGTCATGTGGAAAGGTGGCCTTGTTGGCTAAGTAGCAGCAGCTCGTACATCGATGTTGGTAGGTACTATGGAATTTGTACAGAACAGAGAAGAGACCTTACTCCTGGGGATGAAGGTTGGCTGTCACTGGGGATAAAGGTTGGAAATGGAGTGTTCCACTTACGTACTTGCATCTTATTCGTAGACTCACTTCAAGCTGACGTGGTTTACCCAAAAATAGTTTTGTTTGAAGCATATTCCAATCGTTTATAAGAAATTTCCTAATTTACTTTGAGGACAAAGATATGAGATATCTGAGTCCTTTGTCAGGTTTCTTTTAGTTTTAGGCTATAGATATCTGAGGTAAGCATAATTTGTATCGTGGTATGATTATTATTACTTTGATCTTCGTCTTTCATCTAAATCATGTAGTCAGTGCCTTCATATTTTTCTAGTTGAGGGTATAACATTTGAAAATTAAGCCTAGTGATTTTACTAGATAAACATATTGGTTACATAATTTATTTCCAGTTTATCCTTATACCATTTGTTTTATATATGAGAAATTCATAAATATGTTATTTTTTATTTCTATGTCTCAGTTGAAGTTTATATGAGTTGGTTGAAAGTAAAAGCTCTTGGCAAGTGAGACGAAGATAGTAGAAGATTTTATTTTCCCATGATCTGCATATTATTATTCAATCTTACAAGAAACAAATATTTGGAACAAGACTCCTTTGGTCTCATTTCTTTATGAGAGAGGATGGCGTCAAAACTTTGTATGGGGAGGATTGTCTGGACCAGAAAAAAGAGGTTATTCTAATGGCATCTAGTTCCAGCTATTTAGTCTTCATTAAACTGAGGTAGAAAACTATTACATTAATATTATTGAAGGATTTTGTTAGTTTCATTTTGGGCATTCACATTTTTGTTTTTATATTCCTTGAATTCCTACAATGTGACTGCAGTTTGAAATGGCTAAATAGTACCTTAAGCCTACAGTAGGAGGAACTGCCATTGATGCTAGTTGTGGAAGTGGATTATTTTCACGGTTATTTGCAAAGAGAGGCTTGTTTTAACTTGTTGTTGCTTTGGACTTCTCAGAGAACATGTTGCGGCAATGCGATGAATTCATCAAGAAGGAAGATATTTTAAAAGGGTAAAAAAAACTTAAACTGATTCAGGTAGATATTTGTTAGAAAGATTTAGAAAGATCAGCATCAGCTTAAGGGCGATCTGTCAAATGATTTCTAGATCATGCACTGCATAAATATTTAGTCGTCTTCCCGTGGAAGTTCATTGACTAGTTTGGAGTATTGTTTTTAGAGTGGTTGATACATGATCTCTTTTTTCATTTCAGGAACTTAATTTTGGTTGGGGCAGACATCTCTAGACTTCTTTTCATTACAGCCTCTGTTGATGCTGTGCATGCTGGTGCTGCGTTGCATTGTTGTCCATCACCATCTACTACTGTAAGCCAAGTCCACTATGTTTCTATGAACCAAAATTAGAACATCAAAACTTTCATCACAACTCACTCTGGTGCAAAGTTTTGCAAAGTAAGTATAGGTAGAAACTAACATGCAGGCATTTGTGTGTTGTATTAATGTTCATTTGTGAGGAAACTTATGTAGCAATCTGGCAATAGTTTTAAAATTTTGAAGTTAAAACCTTCCTTGACCTTTACACACTAAACAGGGTGTTTATAGAATGCAAACATATTGTTCTACATCTGGGACACTTCTGCCAAATTAGTGGGCTTTGCATTATAGCTTCTCAGCTTCAAAACTAAAAACATTTTGGAAAATAAATAAGTTGGAAGAAACTTGCAAAACTGGTTGTTTAAGAGTTTGTTAGATTTCCAGGGGTGAACTAGTATTTTTTGTTTGAAGTTTATTTTGGGTTTTCACATTCATACCTAATTTGAGGTTTTAATAGAGTGACACACATATTCTTGTATAAGAATTTGTACTGCATGCAACTTGGTAATAAAATACTGACCAAAATGTTTCTGCATTTGTCATCCAACTGGTTCATATGGCAGTAGAATCATGTTGTAGATGCAGTGTATGTTGCTTCTATCAAAAGAATGATAAAAAGGAATATAATCCATTAGTGACTATAGAATGTAATATAACCTAAGTTGTTATATGGAACTATCATAGAAATGAAGGAAAAAGGGAAAAAAAACATTAATGTAAATTGGTGGCACAATATGGTGTCACTCTGTTTGAATAGGTGCTTGTCGGAAAACTTTTTAAAAGTTTGGTCTAATTGGATTATCAGATTTAGATATCGTTTTGCAATTGTGCAACTTCACAGAACTTGCCCAGCAAATTTATTGAATTCCAAAGTTATGTTTGCTAACCTCTAGCGACAATCTTAAATTGTAGTGCAGAGTCAATTTTACTATTTTGCTGATGCCTGCCTTTTCGCTTCTTTTTAGTTTTTGTCGATCAGTGTTAACTTTCAGCTGTTTAATTTAGCTTATGTGAGAGGCGGTTTCTCTTGATATTGTGTCCATAATCTTGTGTGTCCTGCACCCTGCACTTATACACATATTTCTTGATACAAAACACACCTCCAACATTACCTACTGCTGCACCTACTATTGCTCTGTAAACACACAAACTGCTACACTATGGAATGGATACTCCAATTTACACTTATACTCCAGTTTGTAACTACAGAAATCTGCAGGGACTAACATATGCACAGGGACCCCACGTAATATGCAATCCCCTCCTTGCTGAGATGTACACTGCCCAATGCAGGAACAAAGGACTGCACACACATTAATTACCCCTACTACACATCTATGTACTTTACCTGCAATGCAAGCTGCTACTCGCAGTTACTGCAGTACATCCCATGTATCATGTAAATAGAACTCTACACGGATACACACTCTGCTGCTTGCACCTGCACATAGGAGGCTACAGTTTTTTTCAAAACTGATACCCAACTGGCTACAGGTACAACCTGTAGGCAATCTACTATTTTTCTATGAGATCCAATTTCTCTCTTTATGAATATTGTATTCCCTGTTATCCATGGACGTTTGGTGAGGATCAAGGGCGGAGCCCATAAAGGGCATGGGTGGGCTACAGCCCGGCCCAAAATTTGAGATTTTTTTTTTTGAACATATGAGCTTGCCAGCTATAATGTTTTCATTCTCTTTCACATTTCTCCTCAAACCCTAACAAAGAAAGACCCGCTTAAACCCCATCAAGGAGTCACTGGCTAGCTGCAAGCAGCAAGCCTGCAACCTTGCGTCCGGTCTTCTCGTCCGACGTACATGACAGTTCGGGGTAAGTTTTGAAAGGATTTCTTTGTATCATTTGATTAATTTGTATGTTGTCTTTACTCTTTAGAATGGATTTGTGTGCAAATTTATTTTACACGTGGTTGGACTGTGGTCTTTAGAAATGATCTGTGCCATTGTGCAAACCAAGTTTTTTTAAAGGTCTTCCACCATTCCATTTTGTATAATGATGGAGCATTTTGTGTACTGACTAACTCTTTCGAGTCGCCTGGAGCATACATAATGATGGGGCATTTCTAAGTTGGCATTACAGTTCAGGCATTGTACTCTATATTTGATTCTTAAGTTTTGGCTTTTTTCGAAGTTGGTATTTGCATAATTTGTACCGACTAACTCATCATAAAGTTTTGGATTTGGTACATTTGGGATTGGAAATATCTATTTGGGTCTGCATATATTTTTGCTATTGGCCGTTTCATTTGCAGTTTGTGTATTGACTAACTCTTCATGAAGAAATGAATTTGCTTCTATTAAGCATTTTGTGTATTGACTAACTCTTCATGAAGTTCTGGATTTGGATTTAGTACCACTTGTAGTTTTATGAGTGAGAGAGATTGGCTTGGATGCACCTCTATTCTCTCATCTCAGATCAGCTGGCTTATGCAGTCCTATGAGGGTTTTTTTTCTTTTCCAAATTTATACATTATCATGTAAGCTTTTTCATTTATGAGAATAACAATATTAGCTTGTAAGCTATTGTCCGGGTTTCACAAACTTGTTGCCAGTCATACATGTTCTTTGTGTTCACTATCAGTTGTCTTCAATATATTTTTTGTTCATTTATGATATTGTATGTTTACAATACTCCACAAAAAATTCTTACCATATCCCTTTAGCCCCCTTCAACTTTAGAAGCTAGCTCCGCCCCTGGTGAGGATAGTGACATCAGGTTTGCTTGAGGACACAGAATGCGACTACATTAACATTATTTCTTATGTGATAGTTGTACTTTTCTTATATTTTAAAATTTTAAATTTCAGGAGCTACTGGAGAAAGCAAATGTTCCATTTGTTGGCCCTAGATGCACGTCGTCAAGCATTTGACAAGGTAAGCCATCTTCTATGAAAGAAAAAATGCCTTCATAAAGTTATTACATGACACTTCTGTAGTGTCGTTGAAAGAAAAAAAATTCTATGACACCCCCTCTAGACATCACCAAAAAATGTCATGGAAAGTAATTAACGATACTTTTCGAGTGTTGTTAAAACACATTTTGTTGTAGTGAGATATTTTATTTTATTTTCTCCTCCTAGTTGCCACTATTATGTTAATTAATCCATGATCTCATGGCTGTGAAGAGGGTGAAAAGGAATTTAGTAGATGAGAATGTCAACTTGCACCGTATGTACTCTTAAAAAATATTCACTTTTGACTTGTATGTCCTAATTTTAATAGTTCTCGTTTTTTTGCAGGTTTTGTGCATGGTTAATTCACCTACACCAACGTTCATGAAGATGACCTATTTTTTTACTTTCAATGAACTAGTATTTGGAAGAATGAGTAAAGATAGACTATTGGCATCTATATATAATATTTTGATTGGTTGATTGGTTGTGGATGCATTTGTATATTTGTGAAGACTTTTAAATTTTTTCCAAAGTTTATGCCATTTGTGCATATTATATGTGATTGTAGCAGATATTATATTTTTTAGTAGAAAAAATGGTCATTTGTTCTTTATATGTGTGCAAATTCCAGTACTCAGAAAAAATGTTTAAAATATTTTAGAGTTATTACATGATATTTCCAATCAAATGTAATAGATTATAATGTTTTGTGAAAATATTGAAAAAGTAGTTAAATTCTCTATGTATTTGCTAAAATGTTGAAAATTTGTCACCTATGTCCAACATTTTGGAAAATGTCGGAAAAGTGATTAAATTCACGACATGTTTGTTAAAATGTTGGAAAGTTATCATCCAATTAACCAAACCTCAAATTTTTGGGAAAGGTAGGGAAAACAAATCCCAACAATTTGCAAAACGTTGGGAAAACCGTTACGTTCCTGACATTTTTTAAAAAAATGTAGGAAAACTGTCTACAATTATTGCACAATTATCGACGTTTATTAAACGTTACTGCAAATCCTAACGTTTATCTATGAAAGGTTAGGAAAACATATCCTAACGTCTTACACAAACGTTGGAAACAAGCTGGTTAACCGACGTTTTTTTGTTAAACCGTTGGGAAAGTATCTCCCATTATCGAATAATTTTCGACGTTTAGTAAACGTCGCTGCAAACGTCGTCGTAACCTATGCCAACTTTTAACACAAATGTCATAAATTCCCAACTAGAGCAACAACGACGTTTGCAGAAAACGTTGAACAAACGTCGCCTAAACCTTCGCCAACGTTTATGCCATTTTTGCCGACGTTTATAAAATGTCAGGAAAACCCAATTTTCTTGTAGTGTATAGAACTGTTAGCACATTTAGTCTTATCTTGTTACTTCTAGAACAGCTTACTTCGCTTTATCTCAAGCGTAGGCTGGACATGACTCGGCCCAGCCCAACAATTTGGGTAGCGGGTCGTGACAGCTGCCGTGCCCAGGCGGGCTTCGGCGGCCAGAGGGGAGGTAAGGGTTTCCAATTTTTTTTCTTTCTTTGTCCGTGTGGTGGTGCTGGTGACGGCGAACGATAGGGGTGTTGCTGGGTGATGGCCGAATAACTGGGGTGGTAATGCTTGGTGGTGGTGATGAGTGTGGTGGACGGGTACAGTGTTGGTTCTCGACTGGGCGAGGGGAAGCAGAGGGCGGAGTCGGCGATTTCGGCTAGGGGCGGTGTTGTGGACAGAGACGGTGGTCGTGGACAGGAGCAGGTTTAAGGTTCTGGGTTTGTATCATCGGGTTGGGTTGCCATTGTGTCCTGTGCGACACGGAGACAAGTTGTGTCCGACATGTCGGACACGAGAGAATAATATATTTGTACAATAAAAAATATAGTGGATGGGAAGGGGCACACGGACACGATGCACGAATTTTTGGTTGTAAAATTGGTTTGGTGGAATTTTTCTGAAAAAGAAGCAATGGAGGCTCTCCTTATATAGGAGGTGGACACCCTAGTTGGATAAGGATTAGGATTTGTTAAAATCCCAATGGATAAATACCATATTAATTCAAACCAATTTAAACCTTATTTCAATAAAATCTATATCTAAGTTAAATATAGATAATCCCCTCTTTAATTTAAAAGCTATTTTAAAATAACATAAATAAAATACTTTCTAAATTAAATCACCATAATTTATTTAAACAATAAATCACATTAAAATTTTAATATCTTTATCGAATTACTAAAATAACGATAATAATTAATTTCGAAAATCCAAAAATATATGAATAAAAATTTGTACATCGCATGCAAATAAGATATCTACATAAAATATAGTTTTCTAAATTAATATCTATATTTGAACAAGAAATGAAATAGTCTTTAATAAAAGTAAGAAAATAAAGTTTTTGGCAAATATCGTGAAATGTTCTTTTGATATGAAAATATTTGTTTATACTATGTATTGAAACAACATATTTATTCTATATTCATAAGAAAAACTATAATAAGATATTTTGTTTATACTATGCAAGTTCTTAGGCTTCATCGTCACGACGAAGGGAGTCCATATTGACTCGGAGTAGACGAAGGCAATCCTGGACATGGCTCCCCCAAAGAATCTTAGAGAACTTCGAGGCCTGCAAGGACGTCTGGCATACATCAGAAGATTTATAGCAAACCTCTCTGGTCGATACCAACCCTTCACCAAACTGACGAGGGGTCTCCTTTGTATGGACCGAAGAGTGCCAACAAGCATTCGACGACATCAAGAAGTATCTTACCAGTTCCCCTGTTCTGGTAGCTCCAGTAATAGGAAGACCTTTTCTACTCTACATCCGAGCCATGGATCACTCTCTCGGGGCATTACTGGTCCAGAAGGGCGATGAAGGACACGAGCAGGCCATCTATTACCTCAGCAGAACCATGATTGGAGCCGAGCACCAGTACAATCCTGTCAAGAAGAAGTGTCGTGCTTTACTCTTCGCCATTAAGAAAACATGTCATTATGTGATCGGACAGACGATCCACATCGTCTCCCGAATCAACCCCCTCAGGGTCCTCATGACTAAGCCATGAGCTTTGAACTCAAGGTTAGCCACCTGGGCCATACACTTAACTTCTTATGATATGGTGTTCGTCCCTCAAAAGGCAGTTAAAGGCCAAGCGTTGGCCGATTTCCTAGTAGCACACCATGTGCCAGAGACGTCAAATCTCTATAACGACATCTCTGGTGAAGTCTTAGAGTTTAATGCTATCTCAGTCAACCCCGTATGGCAACTATTTTTTGATGGTGTTTCAAGGACAGGACACAAGGGTGAGATTGTAGCGGGAGTGGGGGTTATCCTCATTACCCTCGACGGCCTGATCATCCATCGTGCCTAATCCCTAGTGGAGTCATGTACCAACAACATTGCTGAGTACAACGCCCTCATCAACGGGCTACAACTATCTAAACAGTTAGGGGTTAACTACATCGAAGCCTATGGGGACTCGAAGCTGATCATTAGCCAAGTTCGAGGGCAATATGAGGTCCGTCATGAGGACCTAATCCCCTACCATCAGGCGGCCATCGACATCATCTCCATGTTCACAAGTTTTTTTTATAGAATATGTGCCACGTTTACAAAATTTGGAGGCCAACTCCCTCGTCGGTCTCGCCGCCTCTCTCGTAGCTCCTGGAAGAACCCAATACACCATTATGGTAATGGGGCGAGAACTCGTTTGTCCGAATAACGCTCTGCAGACATGCCAAAGTTACTCAGTCCAAGCGGAGGCTAATATAGACGTACGGGACTGGCGTTTCCCATTCATCGACTACGCGGTCTACGGGATTCTACCCGAAGACCCTAAGGAGGCGACATCCGTCAGGAGACATTCCCTCCGATTCTTTTATGATACAACTACCAAAATGATGTACCTTCATTCTTACGATGGACTCCTCCTCAGGTGCCTATCCCAGACAGAGGCCCAGGAAGCGCTCCTAGAGGCACACGATGGGACCTGTGGAGCTCATCAACCCGGGCCCAACTTGTAAGATCGACTGTGCCACATAGGCTATTACTGGCCTACTATGATGGCCTACGCTGTGGAATATGAGAAGAAGTGCCGGGCATGTCAGTTGCATGCAGACTTCATTCACCGTCCTTCGGAGCATCTACACCCTACTGTGGCCTCCTGGCCATTTGAAGCATGGGAAATGGATATCGTTGGGCTAATCAGCCCGCCTTCCTCCGAAGGACATTGGTTTGTCCTTGCCATCATGGACTACTTCTCTAAGTAGACAGAAGCAGTGTCATTGGCAGAAGTAAAATCCTCGAACGTGATCAGCTTCATCAAGCACCATGTCATCTACTGGTTCGGGGTCCTCATAAGAATTGTCTATGACAATGGCCCCCAGTTCGTAAGCCATGCCTTCCAGCAGTTTTGTGACAAGAACCAAATAAAGAACGTGGCATCAACGGCCTATAACCCGACGGCTAATGGGTTGGCCGAAGCATTCAACAAAACTATCGTCAAACTGCTCAAGAAAGTCGTGTCCTCTAATAACCGCGACTGGAATGAGAAGTTGGACGAATGCCTATGGGTATACCGCATGACCGTGTGGACACTAACGGGTAACACACGTTCGCCCTGGTCTATGAAAGCGAAGCAGTGCTCTCCTTGGAGATTCAAATCCTGTCCTGACGGGTAGCTATCACCAACTGACGAAGATAACCAGCACAGACGGTTACAAAAGTTGGAAGCATTAGATGAAAAATGCTTGCTAGCACAGGAAAGAATCGAGCTTTATCATGCTTGTATTTCTGGGGCCTTCAACAAACGAGTCCAAGAAAGATCATACCAAGTGGGCGACCTCGTCTTAGCAGTGCGAAGGTCGATGGTGATGACTCACAAGATGGCTGTAAAGTTTGAGCCCAAGTGGGAAGGATTGTTTGTCATAGAAATGGTATACTCCAATGGTGCTTATCGACTAGCCAAATCCAATAGTGACTTTCTAATGATGCCCATCAACGACAAGTTCCTAAAGAATTATTACGCCTGAAGATGAAACCAGCATAGGCTCTTGCACCCTCTAAGAGTGCCTATGGGTTCTTGTAAGGGGATTCCTTTCTTCTATATCTTTCTTGCAGTAGATGAAGCACTTCACATCCATTTTACTTCTGGATTGCTCCTCCACACCCCGACGATGCGACCACGTCCATAATATCTCTGAGTAGTTGTTGTCTCCGTATTGATCCTATAATTATCATGGCTATCTAGAAAACAGTTCACGTTCGTACTACCTCTGAATTGTTGTTCTACATCCCAGCGAAGATTAGGCCAACCATGTTCATATTACCTCTGGTTAGGCCTGTCTTCTGTAATGACCCCTCCTTATGTTGACAAAAAAAGTGAGGGAATAGAAGAGTATATATACAGAAACATGTGGCTATAAAGACCTATTATAGACTCTTCGTAGTTATATGCACAGAGACAAGAATCCGAAACATCACAAAGCACGTACGCTCATGCCACATGTTCATGCTTCTGTTGAAAGTACCCCGAGCTTGACCCAAGTTCGGGACACTTTGAAGGGGGTCTTATAGAAGCATAAAAAATCTCAGCTTGATAACATTCCTCCACCACAGCGCAGATGATACAAAGGCGCAGACCGAGTATTAAAAATACAACAGAAGATACAAAAAGTTCTGTTATTATTATGCCTACAAAGATCTAGTACAGATTCATCAAGGCTATACGTAAAGGACTAATCCTACTTCTTCTGCAAAGGATCGATCACAAGTTCAACAGACCCTAGAGGAGTCTATAATAGACTTAGTCTTCGTCAAAGTACATGCGTCTTTTTTCTTGGTACGCATATAAAACCCTAAATTTCTACTACATTTTTAAAAAAATAATTTGATATCGATTCTGTTTTCGTAATCGTACGTCGTGTGCGAGCTTGCATTTTTTATATTTGTACGTCGCGTGCGAATTTGCGAGATGGTATATATTTTTATACACAAATGTTTATTAAAAAGATTTCTTCATATAGAAAATAAGTATTTTATTTTTGATTTATTGCGTCGGTCGAAATTTGGCAAATGTTATTTATTTATTTAAAAAAGGTATTTTATTTTATAGTACAAATATAAATAGTAATTTAGGAAACTGTTGTTCTATGTAAATGTATTATTAGTGTACGAGTGACATGAAATTATTTTATGTCCACTTTGATTTTACGAAAATAAGTTATAATTATTTTATTGTAAAATGCTGTTTCAAATATTTAAACATTTGTCCTGATTTTTGAAATTAATTATTATTATATTTTCTTATTAATGAAAATAATATTTGATATTTTGCTTGAGTTGATATTTGATTAAATATGATAATTTAAATTAGAAATGATTTTATTTAAATTAAATGGAGATTGTTATCCAAATTTGATTCGGATCGGATTAAATAAAGTTTAAATCAATTCGAACTAAATGATGGAATTATCCATCGGGGGGGGTGTTTAAACTACTACTAATCCTTATCCATCTAGGAGCACCACCTCCTATATAAGGAGAGGCTCCTTTGTTCCTCTCCATAAAATTTTACCATGCAAATTCTCTACCAAGTTGTGCATTGTATCCGTGCCCCTCCCTATCCACTATATCTTTTATCCTTACAAATACAATATTCATCTCCGTCGTGTCGAACACTCTCGACACGACACGACACAACCCAACCCTGATACTGTCCCCAATACACGACAACCCCAACAATCCAATCCTGCAGCAACCCCGCCACACCGACGACAACGCCACCGTCACTTTACCCGTCTCCACTATCGTCACAACCACGATGCTTCCACCCAACTCATACGACCCCTCCACCGCCACCATCCTGGCCCTGTCCCCGGCCATCCAAACCCCTCGCCTCTGTTCACCTCTATCACGGCTAGCACCATCACCGTCACCATTATCACAACCACCACCATGACAATACCTCCGCAGCCACCTCCCGACAGCACAACCTCCTGTCCATCGCCCCTCCCGTCCACAACCAACCAGACCACCGCCACTATCGCCCAAAATCACCGACAACAAAAATAACCAAATAACAACACACCACCACCGCCTCCGCCACGACAACTGTCAGCTGGCGCCGCCCATAAAAACCCACATCATCACCATTACCATCCATGAACCAAAACCCCCAATATATATATACCTGTGCTCTGCAGCGAGTGCCGCCATCCGGCCACCTCGGAGTCGCTACGAGCGCCCTTCCGCCGTCGCCATCGCCGGCGAGATTCGTGGCCCGATTTTGCTGCGCTCGCCAGATTCGGAAACCCCCTTCGGGCCTCCTTCTCCGGCAAGCCGTGCATCGATCCCCCATAAGATGAGCGTCGGCCACCGCTGCACTCCCGACCCCTCACCCGGCTCGCCCATCATCGACCGACGAGTCGAGCGCAGGCGCGACGACTCTGCCCAAACCCCGTCACACCCTCGTATGGTAGCTGATCTCCATGGCTACCGATCTGCGTCACTCTACCCTTCCAGCCATCTCCCTCCGCCTCTGTCGCTGAACTCCTCGCCGCACCCAAGGCAGCCAGCCACCGCGCCTCCCGCCGCAACATAAGTCCGGTGGCCCACATTGAGCCCTTTGCTCCTTCTCCCTCCGTTCACACCTCCTCTCTCTCTCTCTATAGTTTTAAGAAGCAACTGTGCTACGGTTCTTTTAAAGGACTTATATTTTATGATTTTCATTATTTCATTATTTTTGTTATTATTATTATTATCAATATCTATATACACAGTATTTTGGGTATTAGAGTTTTGATATTTATAAAATATACTGTTTAGTATTTTGTTATTATTATTTTGTATAAAATATTTCTGAATTTAAATTATAATAAATATATTATTGGGTTTGGGTTGCTTAGAAGTTGCACATATACTAGTAAATAATTTGCTCATTGTTAATAGACTTTCCTAGAAATTATTGTTTGGCAAAAAATTGAGCTTTCAAATTTTCAAATAATTATCTAAATTATTTTGGCTGATAAAAATAGTTTTCTATCTAGAAAGTCTATTTTCACAAACTTAAGGTTTTAGCCTAAAAATGTTTTTTGATTTTCAAGTATGTACATAAAAACATATTTTGACTAATAAAAATATATATTTTCAAATTGTATATATAAAGTACTTTCAAATATTATGTAAAATTTTTATAACAATAGTTTCTAAAACTAGTATAGTATATTTTCCACGAACTTCTTCCAATTATCTTCCTTTGATCATGACTAATCACACGTTCCTATTTTCTTGCGAATTTGGATCCTGTATACAATGACCATGGCTATTGGACTATCGGGACTTATCGGATCATCGCGCCACCCTAGACGACACACCAGGCAAAATACCTTACCATAATTTACTGTTAATAATTAGTCTGCATTTTAATTATTGCATATCACTGTTCATTTATCCAGATCTTCTAGTTCTACCATTATTACAGTTCCCGATTTACTGTCTGCTCAGTGATATTAGTTGTGCTTTGTTTAGTATCCTTTGATTGCATATGGACCTAGAGTAAGGGACTACCATCTATATTGTATTACATAAACCTTAACACAGTTGTACCACGAGTATGTGTAAGGTGAGTAGCATGTAGAGGTCCTTGCGTGTTGGTTGATCACCCGTGCGCATGTTTTAGGGTTAACTGCTAATAGAGGCGCGTTAGGAAACTTAGCAGTTAGTAGAGGTACATGATCGCGAATGCGACTTGATAGGTACATTGGGTGGGGAGAACAAAACCTGATGTATGAGCATCTTTGCACTTCCCTGCTTATATGTGCGCTCCTCAAGAGACGCAGACTCCAGGTGCCCTCTGACGTTTTTCAGAGCATTATGGACGTACCCTATTGCACATGATGCCCTCTGACGATCTTCGAACGTTACGGACGTAGGCCCCTGGTGCCCTATATGGGGACTATGCCGAACCCATTTATAGCCAGGGCTTATGTGTTAAAATGATTGTTTCTCAACTGCATGTTCACTTTAGTACGGTTAGGTTACCTTATTGATGTCTTGTCACATACTTTTATTTGTGGCCTATTTTATATTCAGTATATATATGGCATGTTCTTTCTGTATCTTATTACGTCCCTCTGAGAACCGGGTTATCTCTTCAGATGTGTGACTTTGTGATGTTTCGCAGGTGCTCTAGCCAAGACCAAAATCTGTTCTATTTCTTCGAGGATGATTGCACTTGGATCGTCTTCGCGTCGCTCCACAAAATACCCTTTATTATGTATTTCTCACTTTTTGGTTGGTAGTGGATTTGTCTCCGCCCAACGATTTGTAAACGACAATTCATGAGTTTATTATAAATTCTTTCTTCTTCATTTGTGGACGAGATTAGTATCATGGTTTACTGCAGTTTACAGCTTATGTATACATACGATGGATCCATATATTGGAGTATACTTCGTATGTATGCAGCTGGCATGTTTATGTACTTAGTCCTATGTATTTTGGGACTGGGACGTTACATGTTTTTATGGTGGCCCATACAGGCCAGTTTGTCGTTTCGGTTATGTTATTGTACCGAACGGGCCTGTACATAGGATTAGAGTCTAGGATCTCATCCACATACTTGATCTCCTTCCTTGACTCCAAAAATTTGAACTCTCATTCGCCTTCCTTATTTTGTATCTTGCTTGATTCATTTCCATCGTAAATTCTTATTTTCGTGCTTAACGACAGCTAGGAAGATGACTACACTAGTATATGCTGATAGGTCAAACACATGGTTAGAAGGATTACATTGGAAAGTAGTATGCATTAAAATTCCTATTTGAGTCATAAAGGCAAGTTTACTTTAAGGATTGTGGAACCCTATGATCTTGTGGGATTAGTTAAGTTTAAGTTGGGTAGTAGCGATAGTACCAACTACGAAGGATAGATAAATATTTATTTTTGATGCTAATAAGTATTCACAAAAGGATAGTGAGAATCTATAAATGATCAAGAAACCAAGTGATTCTAAAATTTGAAGGTGTGAGGAAATTTATGATTTATTTTGATTTATGGAGATATCTATTTTGGATATATGGACTCGACTTGAGGAGCATTTTAAATTTTCAACTGTGTCATACGATCTATGATTGATAAATTTATTTTATGTTAAAGTTTTAATTATGGATATGAAAGTTCGGTAAAACAAAAAAAGGTGTGCATGGAGATTGATTTGTGATATGCTAATAGTTATCTCAAGATTTGTTAGAATTGTTGAAACACTAATGTTATGATATTGATAGGACCTCAAAACGACTAGTGAATATTGAAGGTTTAGTTTGTGATGCATTGGAATTGATAACGGTTATTTGAAATTGATTAAAAGAATTTAAATTTTAAATTTTGATTATGTTTGATAACTTAAAATGGTTAGACATTTTGGTAGGTTGCTTTTGAAATATATTAAGAAGACTTTTGTGGAAGCTTGAATTTATTGATAGAGAACCAAGAAGCAAGCAAGGTCACTCTTATGGGATAGGAGCATTCTGTAAAACCCTCATCCTGAATTTTGAAAGTAATTATATATATATATATATATATATATATATATATATATATATATATATATATTAAAAAAATAAATAAATAAATAAATAAATATATATATATATATATATATATATATATAAATTATGTGACCGAGATAGTGATTTTGGATTTTGTAGACACTTTAAACCAATGAACCTTATACATATAGGTTTATTATAGGGAAACATATATATATATATATATATATATATATATATATATATATATATATATATATATAAAATATATATATATATATATATATATATATATATATATATATATATATATATATATATATATATATATATATATATAAAATATATATATATATATATAGTGATGATATATAAATATGTAAGCTGTTGTGCAAAATGATTTGTCTTAAGGGGCCTTATTTCTATTTTTTTCGAAATTCAAATTTTCATTAAACCGACCACTCTAAACCCAATTATTTGCACTCTATCTCCTGTTAGAGATTCAAAATTATTCTCAAACATCAGGAGATAAACTCAAATCTGATTTTAAACCCAAATTACCTCTATCAATTCTTACTCTTGATCAATCCAAACTTAGATATATAAATAGAGAAGAAGAGGCAGCCGCTCCTCACCTTTTCAACCCTAGAAATCACACATCTTCTCATATCGCAAGAAGCAAAGAGGAGTCAGGATCAGTCGAGTGCTACAGAGCCAACAGAGGTATTGCACCTACCCCTAAACTTGCTAATTTTTATCAAACGTTAAGGGATAAGTTGTAGGTGTTTGGTTTAATATTGAGAAGGGAGGGATCAATGAGGAAACCAAGTATCAGGCACGAGAGTACCCATGATACCACCTCGAGTATCAGGTCGGTACAGATATCAAACCCAAATGCTGAAATCAGAGGGTATGTGGTATCTAATTCCATCCTTGGTATCAGGTTGGGTATTTGGTATCGGATTCGACAATTAATATTATATTGGATACTTGAACATTAGACATTAAGATTGGTTGTGTATTATATCTATAGGTAAGCAAGTTACCTAAAGACCAGGAAACAGAGTATACGTCAAGAGTATATGCGAAGGGGTTCACCACTGAATCCATATCCATGTGGGCTAACTCTATGGATACTTGACATAGACTAAAATACCAGCAGTATACCATTAGAATGGGTATCCTATAGTAAAGGTTAGTAGTCTTGAACCTGTTCAGACTCAGGAAGAAGGCTAGGAGGAGATATAGGAGTCCAGTTATAGGGGTACATGTGGTACATGTTGTATGCAGGCACATAAACCAAGAGGACAAGCAACAGACCCCTACCCACGCAAGAAGACCTATATACATATAGGTGTACCAAGTGTAGCAAAGGCTTGCTTGTGAAGCAGTATGTTAGGGTCTCGAGTACCTAGAAGGGGCACCCTAGGAAAATAGATGATATCCTATGCATTAGAGACGAGGGATCACTCGAGTGTAAGTTAATACACGGTACACGTTCTTGTTTCAATCGACACACCTATTGATAAGGAACAACAGTACATGCTGTATGCATGACAGACATATGTGACTTGAAGATATGGGGCCTCCCAATGAATAGTTAAGAAATAAGATCTGAAATTCAGAAGTTTAAGAAAACTGAACATGGTATCCTAAGTATCTAATAGTTAATGGCCTTACAGCCCTGTGTAGGCAGTTGATATATTTGGGGATTATGAATATCTGTGTATTGTATATATGGTTGTGCACAGGTAGACCTAAGAATTGTACATAGGATTTCAAAGTAGGTGCATCAGAACACCACATGTTAGCCTGGATACAGAACAGACACTAGGAATTTAGAGTACCATATCCACCCCTATAAATGACACCTGGAAGCATATTCGACTTGGTACCAATGTGGGTATTTGGCCTCGACCAAGCAAGCAGGGCAGCCACATATAGTGCCAGTAGGCAGTTGGGAAGTAGGTCTAGGTAAGCATGATTGCTCATACAAATAGATAGGAGTTGTACCATATGGTGTGTGTGTATCAGACCCCTCTTTGTTGTGTTCAGTAATCTACAATTCGATCCTAACATTAGGCTATATTATTCAGTCCTTAGGAAATTGCTATGATTGGTGTCAAACCACATTCGAGTTATCCTATATAATGGAGTCAGTCCTATAATGCCAATTACCTATTCTCATGAACCAGATTACCTTATGTTAAGTCTCCTTTTGTTCAGTTCTCTTGCATACTCATAATGCCCTGCATCTTGATGTTTTACATTCTCTTTTGATCAGTATTAAGAGGCAGTCATACCTTGAGTTAATCCTTGATTACCTTCACATTGTCTAGTCTAAACCCCTGATGTTCAGATCTTGAATATTTACATGTCCAGATTCTGCACACCTGTGAGTTCAGACTTAAACACCATGTATTCTATTCATTGAACACCTACATGTTCAGTTACTTGCCTCCTCATTTCTGCCCTTGCATCTACATGAGCCTTGTTCTGTACTGTTCTTGGTATCAGATGGTACAGGTAGCAATACAGCATGGTGGGTTCTCATAGCAGTAGTAGGTAGCATTGATGGCTGGTTTAGAGGATAAGCCATGTGCAATGGGTTATGACTCAATTTGTCGTGTTGTGTACCCAGGAAGGAACTGATGTCAGATGGCATGTATCGTTATATGTACTTGTGTATATGCATCAAGGGTATCCTAGTATTAAATCGAGTACCCAATTAGGATTCCTAGAAAACTCTGATACAGAAAATAGAATTGGTAGTATAAAATTATTATATGATTACTCAAACCTGAGAAGTTATGAGTATACAAAGCCAAAACCCATTGTAACAGAAGAAGTGGTGATGTGCATCCATCATGACCCTGTAAGTTTCGGACAATAGAAGTAGTTAACTATTGCCTATTTATCGAAATGGGCTGTACACGAGAATAGGGTGGATAGGTGTGTTGATAGAATGTTTTTGTTGGAAAAGACTTGTACGGTTCTATTGTTACATTGCTACATTCGAACTGTTTAGTAGGCATTCGTATAAAGGGGTGTTAGCAATATTAGTCGATTTTACTCCTTGTACCAACAACAGGCAATGTACCAGGATATAGGGTTGTGGTTCTTGTAATGTGTATAATGAAGAGGACCCAGAGGTATCATATAGAGAACTCAAGGGTTGTTTCAAATCCAAAAAAAAGGTGGGTATAGATGTTATAACAGGTGGACACTTGAGCTATGATAACCCAACAAAGGTAGGCACTAGCATCCTACGACTTAATCAGGTTGGTATGAGTAGCATAAAAGTGATCAATATGACCGTATGAATGGTTACTTTAACTAGTAAAAGATCTGAATGTCATATAGAATGTAATGTTCACTATCTAGATGAATGTTGTATTTTTGACTATGACTCTTCACTTATCCTTTAAACTTTGCTAAATAGCACAAGTATGCCTTATAATATGATCAAATGTGGGTCAATCTGCTAGTAGGTATTAGCCAAGAGAAAATTAAGTGCTAGTGGAGGTGCTAGATACCAGAGATTAGGATACCTATAGAGAGTGGGAAATTTTAGATACAGTAGAGTACTATGGTTATATTGTACGAGGAATAGGCAAAAGGAAGGACTGCATTTAGAAAATATATAAAGGGCAGTCCATACCATTAAGATTTCTAAAAATATAGATGAGATTTGCAATAAGTAAGTAATAGATTTGTTTTAGTTTAAATTCACGTGTTGACTAGAGATAATTCATAAAACAGGTTCATTGGACTTTGACTCAGCACTTGGCCCATGCCAGCAGCTCAGGACCACAGGCAAGTATATATTGCCGAACATATACATTATTTATATTGTTTTTCTTTTTCTCTATTGTATTCCTTTTCATATTGTCACATGATTTCCATATGGTGATTGGTTTGTCCTTGATTGTTTTACTTCTTCTAGATTACGTGCACGTATAGACTATTCGATATTGCTTGTCTATTGGTCTTCATCATGTTATTGTGTCTTGTGATAGAGTTGTCAGTTTTATACCTTATTCTTGACTTGACTATTCTTGACTGGGAGTATCTTGCATTGTACTACAGTTAGGACATACTATTGATTGGGAGTATCTTACATTGTGCTATGACCTATAGCAGATTCTTCCATCTTAATATTGATCGATTGACTTGATTTGTGACATACTACAGATTGGGATTATCTTGCATTGTACTACGGTTTATAGGTGTCTACCTGACCTTGTATTCCCTTAGGAGAGGAAATCGATACTATAATTGGCTATTCTTGACTGGGAGTCTTTTGCATTGTACTACAGTTGAAACCTACTATAAATTGAGAGTATCTTGTATTGTACTACAAGCTATAGGGGTTAATCGTTTGATAGATAGATAAGTCTAGTATTATATTCCATATTGCTTGTCGTGTCTTAGATATCCTTCTTGTACCGTCCTTATCTTCCGTACATGTTATTTACTGTTATATTAGTAGGCATGTTTTTATGTATCTTGCTAGTCCTCTGAGGACCTGATGATCTCTTCAGGTTTAGCCAAGTATTGAGCCAGGTGCACATGAGCAGGTTTGAGTCAGCATTGGACCACGGTACCACCGCAGCTGAGGGTATCCTGATGATTAGCAGTTGGACTCAGTTATCTTATTTTTATGTCTTTATTTTATGTCCGTCTACTGGTAGTGGATTTGTGTCCACCGGACGTTACTTGAATTATTGATAAACAGGATACTTTATTTTATATTATCATTTATTTTCCAGTCTCATTGAGTTAGTTAGATTGTTGATTGTTCTAGACTACTGTGACTGTTGTATTATAGATAGCGTTCTACCGCCGACACTGCAGCGTAGGCTGGTCTTGGACACAGACTCGTATCCAAAAAGTGGGTACGGGTCGTGATAAGTTTTTTTGGTGGCCCATGCAGGTCTACGTTAATCACTTCGGTTATATTACTGTACCGATGTGAGCCTGCAAATAGGACTAGACTCCTAGGATCTCATCCACGTGTCTTGACTCATTATTAATCTAAATCCTTGATCTCCATTGAACCTTGACTTGCATCCTGCGTGAAATCTTCATACCGTCTAATGTTTTCTTTTATTGCAGTGAATGGATTCTCAAGACAGGGACAACGCTTTCCTGATCACCCCACCGACTGTAGGAGGATTCTTCACGTACATGACCCCACTGACGCAGGGAGGCCAACTTACTCAGATGGGCAATCTGCCTCAGCCGCTTTACAGATGCCTTGACCCTTGCAGCCAAAGCAAAGAAGTTCAGAAAAGGGCTATCTCATGAAATTCGCATCGCTATCGCCACCAGCCAAGCCACCACATACGAAAGAATCTTGAAGGTTGCACAGGACATAGCGAAGGAGCTGAAGCGCTAGCAGAAGAGAGATCGAGACACGTATGGAGGAGGCAGCAGCCGATCGGGAGCGGTGAAACGCCCCAACATTCCAGCACAGTAGCATCATCAGCAGTTAAGAGACACCCCGAATCGAGAGCTTCCAACATGTCAGTATTGTAGAAAGAAGGGACACAGTGAGAGCGATTACCGCTGGAGACTGGACCAATATTTAAACTGTTGTTCGGATCAGCATCAGTTGCGAGATTGCCCAAAGCGTCGACATGTAGCACCAGGAGGGCAAGCTTTTGCCATGACCATGGAGGATACGATGGCACCACAAGGAGCAGCTAAGGGAAACTCCTAGTAGAGTATAGCAGTAGTATAGTAGAAAATGGCTTGAGAGTAGTGAGATATGTTTTGATAGCAATATATTTTAGACTATACGTTCTAGTAGATCATAGTCTTATTAAATTTCGAGGAAGAAATTATTTATAAGGTGGATAGGATGTAAACCCCCGTCCTGAATTTTGAAAGTAATTATATATTTTTTATTTTTTATATAAATTATGTGACCCAGATAGTAATTTTGGATTTTGTAGACACTTTAAACCAATGACCTTATACATATAGTTTTATTATATGGAAATATATATATATATATATATATATATATATATATATATATATATATATATACATATATAAACTATATGTATATATATTATATATATATATATATATATATATATATATATATATATATATATATATATATACATATATATATATATATATATATATATATATATAAAAAAAAAAAAAAAAAAAAAAAAAAAAATATATATATATATATATATATATATATATATTTTATTATATATATATATATATTATATATATATATATATATATATATATATTATATATATATATTATATATATTATATATATATACATATATATATATAAAAAAAGAGTGTTTGGAAAAAATATATATATATATATATTTTATATATATATATATATATATTATATATATATATATATATATATATATATATATATACATACATATATATATATATATATATATATATATATATATATATAGTGATGATATATAATTTTTTTTTTCCAAACACTCTTTTATTTATTAAGAGACATTCAAAAGAGTACAAGGAAACTCAAAACAGCACCACCCCATATATCCCCTAGTGAGAACACTGATAATAGCTTTACAAATTTTCCTATGAATCTCCTTGATCACCATCCCAGTTGAGTACCTATAGCCTTCATAACGCCACTTGTTTCGATTTTTCCATAGCACCCAAATTGTATCTCCAACTGCAATATATTTTTGATGAAGCCTCTTTTCCCACCACCACCTATTCAAACGCTGCATTAATGAAGAAGCGCCTCCAACTTGCACCCTGTATTCCTTCTGCAACACAAGCCAAACTTCCGAAGCCATATCTTCCGCATGTAATATGTGATCCAGAGTCTCCTCCGAGCTCTGTTCACAACAGTGACACATAGAGGCCATACTAAACCCAAGCTTAACAATGTTATCATCGGTTGGCACCTTATTGTGAAGAACTCGCCATAATAATATAGACCATTTATAGGGAAGACATGTTCCCCATATATGAACAAAATAAGATATAATAGGCAAGTGCTTTCAAGCCAAATCCAAGGCGGACGCCACTGTAAACCTTTCCGACATTCTGTACCACCACCAACCTGAATCATCCACCATGATATATTGATCAACAAAATGTCTTTCCTCGAGCAGCCGCTTCCATACATGAGTAGCATTAGACGTTACTGTAACCTCACTCGCAGGGATATGATAGCAGTATTTAGCTTTAAAGAATGAAACCCAGAGGCTTTCCTGAGTAGTAAACTTCCACCAAAGCTTAATAGTAAAGGCCTGCATAATGTCTTCCAATATTTTAACTCCCAGCCCTCCTTCTTCCTTCGTACGTGCAATGTAGTCCCAACCCAACCATTTTCGTTTCGGAGCCCCTTGGAACGAGCCCCAAAAGAAGTCACTGAAAATAGCTGCAATGCGACGTAGCACGGTGACTGGAGGGTTACACGCAGCCAGTGTATAAACCGGTATAGAAGAAAGAACAGATTTGAGTAACACCAATTTGCCCCCTGGTGATAGAATTTTATTGTGCCAGCCTTCAACTCGTGCACAAATTTTCTGAATCAAATCTTCATACATACCTGCGTTGCGATGCCCAGCCGCCATTGTACAGCCTAGATAAGTGAATGGAGGGGTCCCAATCGTGAAACCCGTCCTTGTTGCCAATTCAATAACCCTGTCAGTTGGAGCATTCAAAGACACATACAATGATGTCTTAGCCACATTGATCTTTTGCCCCGAAGCCTCCTCATAACGCCGCAACAGCTCCTGAATCAAGGTGATCGATCTAATGTCTCCAGCCGAAAATAACAGAACATCATCTGCGTATGATAAATGAGTAATAGGAGAGCAGCCTCTGGGAGTAATGAATGGAGTAAAACCCTCAGTCGAAGGAAGCAATTTTAAGTTTTGAGACAATGCCTCAGCTGCTAAGATAAACAATGCGGGTGAGATTGCATCTCCTTGGCGAACCCCTCTAAATGACTGAAAATAACCAACTGCTTCGCCATTAATCAATGGTGAAAACCACACACTATTTTAGAGTCGAAGCATCATGTCAACCAATTTATTGTGAAAGCCAAACTTGCACAAGACTTTGAGCAGAAACCTCTAATCAACCCGATCATAAGCCTTCATCATATCTAATTTAATTGTAATATTGCCACCCCAATATTCTTTGTTCATCTTAGCAACTAATTCTTGCACGAGCACAATATTATCAACTATCTCCCTGCTTTGCACAAATTCGCTCTGTTCCGGAGAGATCAACTTGGGCAGAAGAGGCGCTAGCCTGAGAGCTAGAGTCTTAGAAATAATTTTGTTCAAAACTGAACATAAACTAATAGGCCTGTAATCTGAGAAGTACTTGGGCTGCTTTACTTTGGGGATTAAAACAAGAGAGGTGTTGGTAATAGATCGTGGCAGTGAGAACCCATCGAAAAATATGCCAACTGCCTCTGCAATATCATCACCAATGATGTCCTAAGTAGAGAGGAAAAATTTAGCAGTAAACCCATCCGGGCCCGATGCACTGTTCATGTCCAATGACCTGATTGTATCCATCAGCTCCTTCTTCGACGGGATAGCAATAAGTCGATCATTCCCTTCCTCTTCTACCAAGCATGGGATGGCAGAGAGAAGGTCATCATCATCCCTGATCTCGCCTCTCTCATACAATGCCACATAATACTTAAGAGCATAGGCTTTAATGTTCACTTTATCAAGCAATACTGTCTCAGTGGCAGTAGTAATAGAATGCATCCGTAAAGCTTTCTTTTTATAGTTCAAACAATCATGAAAATATGCTGAATTTTTATCCTCCTCCAAATCCCATTTGATACGAGATTTTTGTTTCCAGAAAGCGTCTTCAATTCGAATTCTCTGTATGAGAAATACTGTATCAGAATTGTCAGCCTCGAGCCTTAATTTCGCTGTAAGAACTTCGTCTTCCGCCGTCCTAACAGCCTAAAAAATATTACCATATGTTGACCTATGACAAGCTAACAGGCGCTTACGACACTCATCAAGACATAATGCCACCCTCGTGATCCCATGTCGATGATCGATGGAGTGCCAGGCCTCATGAACAATACGAAGGAAGTCAGCATGGCCAATACAAAAATTAAGGAATCGAAACTGCTTAACACCACCAGTATTTTGGGCTAATAACCGAACAAGAATGGGCGCATGGTCGGATTCAGTCCTGTTAAGATGTTCCTCCACCGAACATGGAGCCATGTTAAGCCACGCTCTATCAAGAAAGACCCGGTCTAGACGAGCCGTGCGTCGGTCCGCTTTGTTAGATTTTACCCAGGTGAAGGCACTCCTTATGTATGGCAATTCTGAAACTCCAGATGCCAACTGAAAATTGGCAAACTCCTGTATCGAAAGTACATCTACAGGCCATCCTCCAATCTTTTCATCCGACCAGAGAACAGCATTGAAGTCCCCTCCTACAATCCAAGGCAACTGGTGAGTGCACTGAATCATGAAAAGTCTTTCCCAAAGGATCCGGTGACCTTCTTTCTTACTGTCACCATGGACGATAGTAAAGAGAGAGGTCACTGTTTGCCATTGATTGTAAAAGTACAGAACAGTTTTATGAGAGGACTGAACTTAGACTCACAATACAAACTCGCTTGTACAAAGAAAGCCTAGGGACGAAAACCTAGGTACAACAATCTAAGTACAATTGTTTATTTTAGATTCTGGGGGGGTGACAATAGAGGCTCAGAAAAGCGACGGCAGCTCTGTCTTACTCCTTGGACGATCGGTGTGCAGCCTTGGCTCTAGAAGATTTGCTCAACGTTGAAGAAATGCTCTCTTTGCTCTCTCTCTGCTCTTCTCTCTAAGTACTCTGGTGCTCTCTCTGATCTCGAAAAGTGCTCCTGTGTGCGCCTCTCTCTGTGTGTGCGTATCTCTATCTATGTCTCTTTTTTACAAGGAAATGGCACCTTGCTATTTATGATAGTGGGAGCATCATTAGGGTTAACAATAATTGCCTCTTGGAGATGGCGGCGGCCTGTGGATTGGTCAATCTAGGCCATTCGTTTTGATTATGACGAATCCGGACCATTGAGTGTAGATTACACCAAATCTCATCAGCAATTAATGCTGATTGGAATAAATCTTCCTTATAATGATCTTCTGATGTCTGCAAATAAATTTTATTTATTCTCCTGCCACGTGTCCCAGATTATTGGGATTTGACCCAATCTTTGATTACAATAAATCTGAGAAATTGATCGGCTTAGGACACGTGTCCTAGGAGCCACTGGGGGGATCTGAACCACATGATGATTGAGCCGTATATGATTTTGGGCCGCATAAGGTTAGGGCCACGTGTCAGGGCTGCCTGGGTAGTGGCCCTCCCTCGAGCCATTGAACCGCATGGAGGGGATCATTGCGAGCCGCATAGGGATACATCCGCCTGAGCCGCATGGAAATGGTCCTCTTGAACCGCATGGGAAGGCCTCTGCTTGAGCCGCATGAGGCTGTCTCGGCCTGAACCGCATAGGGCGGCTTCATGCTGAACCGCATGAGAAGTCTTTGCTCGAGCCGCGTGAGGCTGTCTCTGCCTGAGCCGTCTAGGATGGCTTCATTCTGAACCGCATGAGAAGTCTTTGCTCGAGCCGCATACGAACCCCCACATGGCAAGGCCACATGGTATTTTTATGGCTCTCGGGAGATTGTGTCAGAGATCTCTTTCTCTTCCCTAGAAGTCTGTCATTATGACAGAGTCATAATTACTTCCTCGTGTCAGGGCTGTTACTTTTTTAGAGTTGTCAGCCGTCAAAGTAATTAATGCAGCATGGGTTGGAGGGGAACAATATTACGTCACGTGTCTTCTGAGCCGCATAGGATGTCTTGAGCCGCATAGCCCCTCGTGCCGCATGAATCTGTGAGCCGCATGGGCTTCCCGAGCCGCATGGGGTTTCCTGGCCGCATGGATCCTTCTTTAATATTTTCCATGCTTCTACAAGACCCCCTTCAAAGTTTTCAATTTGCAAAATTAAAATACTTTGAATAAGAAGCATGGTTATATTCTTCTGGCCGCATATGAAGTCTTGGCCGCATGGATGTTTTAAGTCGCATAGATAGTTCAGCCGCATAGATGGCTTAGCCGCAGGGGACTTTTCGGCCACGTCATCATTGCCACGTGCGTGGGCCTTTAATTGCCTCGAATTCGTTAACGCTGTCTTTAGAGGGAATCCCAAGGGTTGGCTTCATTAAATCTTTTTAGATACTATGCCCTGGATGGATCTTGGGGACGAAATCCGAGGAGTCGGTTGCGCCTTCTACGAGGCGGTTACTAGTCCACGTGTTTTTCCCTTCTCTCTTTTCTATAAAGAAGAGAGATTAGAGAGAGAGAACTTCTTTATTTTCTCTCTTACTGCAAACCTTTTCTGTCCCGATCTTCATCGCCTTCTTCGATTTTAGCAGATGGCTCCCAAGAAAACTGTTGCAGCGAAGAAGGCAGCGTCTTCGTCGAAGGGCAAGGCTGCTTCTACTTCGACTGCGGCCGCTCTTCCGCCGGTTGTCGTCCCCAATGTTCATCCTGACGTTCACCCCCCATTGTCGGTAAGAAGATTGTATGAGTTGGAGATTTAACTGCTATGGCTACGTTGCATACTTTATGCACGAGCCTTTACGAGCCGCATGTTCATCCCATGGCTGAGCTGCGAGCCGCATAAGAATATCCATTGTGTTCGTATATACACTTTACGGACGAAACCGCATAAGCGACGCTGAGCCGCATGGATTTTCACTAAACTGAGCCGCATAAGTGTTCTTCAAAACCATATGAGGTCTTGTTAAGTTAGAGCCGCATGAGGCCTCATTAAGTTGGGGCCGCGTGGGTGCTTTTCCGAGCCGCATGGGACTTGAAAGCCCCCAACAATTCTTTTTTATTCATCTTTTTTAACTCACCCTTTTTCTGTCTTCTTCATAGTGAATTTGCCGGTTAATGCGGCTGAAGAACTTCTGGTAGGGAGTGCCCAAGCTGCTCTGGGTTATAGGTACGACCATATTGTTCAGCATATGGCGGATCAGTTTCCAAGTGACGAACCCTCGGCTAGACTAAATGCCATCAAGAATCAGTCTTTCCATTTTCTTAACGCTATGATGCTCCGGGAAATTTGAAGGGGAATATTTGAAGCCTGCGTTCTTTTTTGGAGACGCCTTAACTGTGGAGAACAGCCACGTTCTGGAGGTGTCGGAAAATTGGAGTTTTATCTCTAACGGGATGGCGATCCGCATCCCCCAAATGGAGCGACACTTCCCATTATCTTGGTTCAATATGCTCCCATTGGACCGGAAGATGGAGGAGACTTTAACCCCTACCAGAAGTGGGATGTTCGTGGGGAACATCCATTATAATAACAATCTGAATTCTGTGACTGCCAGCAAGGTGCATACTAGCTGTTCTATGACGGGATTGGTCCCAGGTTCTTTCTTGAATGTGGCGGGCCCTAACTTCACATTTTCTACTGCCGATAATTTTATAAATTAACTCGCTCGGAAGGGCTCCTATCCCGTTAGCCGGTTGATGTTCCCTGGTTGGGTACATCCTATTCCCTCGTGGGCCAATTTGTCTACGTAGATCTTGCAGAAGTATAAGGCCTTTTTGTGTGAGATTGGCCTTTACCACGCTATCCGAGGCACCAGTCATGGCTTGTCCATAAACAAAAAGCTGTTCATGTCTCTGCTGGAGATGTATAATTGCCGTACGGGAACCTTTTACACACCTGTAAGGGAAATGGGACTCGCGCTACATGAAATACACGCGGTCTACAAGCTTCCTTGGGGGACGAAGCTTTTGAAGCGTATACTTCCACTAATGAGGAACTCGAAGATTTGGAACGACGATATCCTGGCTTCATGGCTCTTTACCAAGAGATATTGTGCCATTATAGCACATGTCATCAGATAACCCGAAAGAATAGTAACTCGGAAGGGAATGCTCTCCACACCAAGGACTGGGTGCACTATCTCTTCCCGACAGATGCCTCAGGTCAAGTTACCTCTCGTCGCCCTCGATCTCGGGAAGCGGTTAAGGACTTGGTGTCGTCGGCTAAGAGAGTGGCCACTACCAGTGACAGATTTGGGAGCAAGACTGACGCTTTTGGTTACTTTTACCAGGATACCCATGAGCTGTCAGAGAAGGCACTTCTGGCGGGGTTTTTGATGATATGGCTGCAAAATTGTGTAGTCTCCGGAGGGGCTGGTTCTATTGAGAGAATCAGTCGTAACTTCATCCTTCCGGTGGTGAAGTTAGTTTTGCGAATCAGGCTAGCTCTCCTCCCGGCCATGGTATGCAGCATCCATTGTGGACTTTGCACCTTCATATCTAAGGTCATCGCTCGCGACGTGACCAAGGATTTTAAACGCACCGAGTTACCATATCACTATTTGATGGGGTGGCTGCTGATGCATTATCCGTCTTTAATGAGACCGGGCTCCGAAGATGGTGTAACTGACGATGACGCATTTATCTTCCGTTACCGTGATGAGCCATGGGAGTGTGAGACCATACGGGCTTGCCGGATGGCCTTGGCGAGGGCGGATATGTATCATATTTTTGTATCCGTCCCTTGCTTCGCTGCGAAGGACATAGAGGCTGTACATCTTGACGGTATTGCGCCTCCTCAGTTTCTGGATGGCCAGATGCTCCTGTGGCTGCGAAACATCTGCCCCGCACATCTGGTGTTCCGTAACCGCAATACAGTTTATTTGGAGCCTTATCTGCCCAGCAGGTTTGCCCGACAGTTTGGATACAGCCAGCTTTGCCTAGACAACCCCAGCTCCTGTCTGGGTTTTGAAGGTAGCTTCTTGATGGTATCAGGGCTTGGCAATACTACGATACATTCCATACCCGTACCATTTTCTCGGTCCCTGCCATTAAGGCGTTAGTGGAGATCTTGTACATGGCGGCTTTGTATTATGTCATGGCGAACAAACCCCCGGTCGGTTTTAACCCAGGTACCAGTTTTATTGTTGGTACCAGTCTGGAGGAAGGATCTCAAGGGGCTAAGAAAAGAAAGACTAGAGTCGAGGTGCCAGATTTGGATTCTGCTGCTGAGGGTGATGAAGGCAACGAGCATGATAGAGATGACTCTATTCTTCCAGTGGCAGACGCAGAGGTGGATCAGCCGCCTATTTTGTCAAATGAGATGTTGGGGGATCAGTCACTCGTTGCGCCTGGTCCTACTCCGAAACGTAGCAGGCAAGTTTCTCCTTTTGGCGGTGTTTCTCGATCCCGGAAGCTGGTTGCAACTAGGCACCGCCCGCTAGCCCTAAAAGAAAGTGGAGAAGAAGTTACCCCTGCGTCAGAGGTAACATAACTGCTCTCAATTCCTTCTTCCTTCTTTCCTTCTAGCTTCAATTCTAATCGTCTTCGTTCCCTCTTTTAGGTGTCAGGAGAAGAAGAAGAAGAGTTTCAAGATGCCGAGGTGGTGACCCAGGATGACGGGGACTCCCGTGAGCCTGTTCCTCTTCAAGATGACACAGATCAATCTGTATCCCCCTTCGAGGCGGCGGAGACAGAGGGCGTGGCTGAGTTTCACTCGGAGATCGTGGGTGAGGGGGCCATGCCAGTTGTGAATGAGCTGCAGCCTTCATGCCCCTCCCCTGGTAAGATTAGCCAAATCTTAACCTGTGAGGAAGCCTATCTGCTCTATCATCACGTCCTTCGGGTTACGTCGATTGATTGTTATACTGGGCATACAGGTCCTGCCTCTTCAGTGTCGGGAATGGACATTTTTGAGACAAACCCAGCCGAAGGGGCACTGGTAGAGAGGGGTGTACCCTCTCACCGTCCGACTCGTCTTGATGGGCCTTCTGGGGCTCGAGTTTAGCGGGCCAGTTATCGGGGCAGTCGGGGCAGGGAACGATGGTCCTTGCGTCATCCTCTGCTCCGGTGGCTCCGAGAATCGACCTTTCTGCCCTACCGAGTATCCAAGCTCTCCGGGCGGCGGAAGACGAGTTGGCCGCCATTCATGCATCGTTCTACCCAGACTCCGTTCCCCTGGTGGTAAGCTCTAGCGTTACTTCTCCGACGTTGCCGTCCCTGCTTCCCCTGACGCCATCCTCTGCTGAAGTTCTGGACGACGCGTTACAGGATGTGGTTGCCAGTTTTCATCGTTATTTAAAGAGGGGAATCGAGGCTACTGTGGAAAGAGAGACCTCCTTCACCTTGGCCCGACAATGTGCCCATGGTCAAGTTAATATCCTTAGGAATCTTCCTAGTGATGCAGGGATGGCTTCGCTTTTGGAGGCGAAATTGTTAGAGGCTGATCAGCTGGTGGCCGAGCTTCGAGTATTGCGGCAGGCTGATCTGTCTGTTGTTATAAACGAGAAGCGGGGTTCCCTTATCGCTGTTATAGAGCAGACCAGGTCGGCCATATTGAAGGATCTCAGTAATTTATCTGATCGGTATGATCAACTGAGTTATGCGAATGAAAATGTCATGGCTCGGGAGGAATCTATCTCTCGTGAGATTACTGAGACGCGGGAGCAGATCCTTGCGCTTCAGAAGAAGTTGACTTTCTTGGAGTCTGAACTTGAGGTTGTCCGAAAGAGCAGGGGGCTAGTTGTTCAGGAGGCTGACGGGGTTAATCAGGCTTCGACTGACCTGGAGACTCCCCTGAAGAAATTGGAAGACGACTGCCAGGCGCTCCTGGGCATGGACAATGAGGAGCGGTTATTTCAGGAGGCCGAGCGTCGCACTCAGCAACGGATTGAGCGGGGGACCACCTCAGTGAGAAACCGCCTCCTAGAATTGAGCAATGCTGAAATGTAGTCGGCCTTTTCTTTTCCTTTTTTGAAAGGGACGTGGTCCCGAAATATGTAATATTTTTTCTTCCTTCAAATAAAGAGTACTTTCCATTCTACCCTTCACTTGCATTGCTTGTTATACCTGTGATATTGTGGTGATGTTCTCCCCCACATAGGGGATATATTGTGGACCTGTTACCCATGGCATACCTTGGTTTTAGGTACAGATAACATGTTTTGGTCAGGATACCTGAAGCAGCCATGGCAAAGTGGTCATGGGTGCTCTTGGTATCGGGAAAAGGAATGCCGTAGAGCAGCTGGGCTCCTAGGGCATGATGAGATGGTTGGTTTTGTGCTAAGAAACTTAGCTGAGGATATTTGTGGGCCTATTATCCTTGGCGTACCCTGGTTTAGGATACGGATAACAGGATGAAGGGGAACCGACATACTTGTTCAGAGGTAATGAGGACATGGCAAGCAGAAAAGTTTTTTAAACGTAGAGTTTTCCTACTCAGAGGTAATGAGGACATGGCAGGAGTGAACTCGACGGAGGGTATTGGTGGTCAACAGAGGACATTTGTGGTCAACAGAGGACATTTGTGGTCAACAGAGGACATTTGTGGACCTATTACCCTTGGCGTACTCCGGTTGTGGGTACAGATATTAGGTCGAAAGGGGATCATCATACTTACTCAGAGGTAATGAGGACATGGCAAGTATGAAGGTTTCTTCGACGGAGCCTTCCCATTCAGAGGTAATGAGGACATGACAGGAGTGGGCTCAATGAAGGAGGGCACATAGAACGACTCAGAGGTAATGAGGACATGGAAGTTCTATGTAAGGGGTGATTTGTTTTTGGCAGAAATGGAACGACTCAGAGGTAATGAGGACATGGCCGTTTTGGAAATTTGTGGATCGGTTACCCTTTTTGTGCACTAGGAGTGCGGGTAGTGGATCATGAGGGAGGATCTCTTCCAGAAAGAAAGTTCATAGGTATGGTAATACATGACTTGCTACCTGAAAGAGTGACCGGGATGTGAGTTCAGAGGTACCAGCGGGTACATGACTCGAGAATCTGGAAAACTATGAGGGTGAGTTCAGCGGTACCAGCGGGTATATGACTCGAAAATCTGGAAAACTATGGGGGTGAGTTCAGTGGTACCAGCGGGTATGTGACTCAATAATCTGGAGGATGTTGTTTAGACATAATATTTCTTCAGGAACTTGCCGTTGACGGGCAACATGAGCAAGTCTCCGTTTTGCTTAGCGAGGCGGTAAGCACCGTTGGAGAACACAGCCTCGATGACAAATGGACCTTCCCATTTTGGCTGGAACTTGCCGGCGGTCTTGTGAGTCATGACCATTGGCCTCTGGACTGCCAGAACAAGATCGCATACTTGGAATGCTCTGATTTTGACCTTCTTGTTGAAGGCTCCTGAGATTCGTGCTTGGTATAGCTCGATCCTTTGCTGAGCTATGAGGTACTTTTCATCTAAGGCCTCCAACTCTTGTAGTCGACGTCGGTAGTTGTCATCCGTCGTCAATTGATAAGTGAGGGCGACACGGAGTGAGGGTATTTGAGTCTCTAATGGGAGAACTGCCTCACTCCTATACTAGAGAGAATGGTGTGTTCCCGGTAGCTGTTCGGACTGTAGTACGGTACGCCCATAAACACTCGCCGAGCTTCTCATTCCAGTCGCGTTTGTTGGAGGAGACAAACTTCTTGAGGAGTTTGATGATTGTTTTGTTGAATGCCTCTGCCAACCGTTCCTGCCGGATTGTACGGTATCGAAGCAATATTCTGAATACGGTGCTTATCGCAAAATCGATAGAAAGCGTGGCTTGCAAACTGCGGACCATTATCATGGATGATCCTTCGGGCAGTCCAAAGCGGTAGATGATGATGCTTAAGGAAGCTGATCACGTTTGAAGTCTTGACTTCTGCGAGTGGGACAGCTTCCGCCCATTTAGAAGTAATCAGTGATCGCAAGTATGAAGCGTGTCCTCGGGAGGAAGGTGGGGTGATTGGACCAACGATATCCATTCCCCATGCTTCGAATGGCCAGGACGCCACTGTCGGATGTAGAAATTCGATGGTTGGTGAATGAAGTCCGCGTGGACTTGGCAGGCTTTGCATTTTCTAGCATAATCTATCGCATCTGCCACCATCGTGGGCCAATAGTAGCCCATTCGTCGAAGACGGTCCTGCAATTTAGGACCGGGCTGGTGGGCCCCGCAGACAGTCATGGGCTTCTCGTACGGCTTCTTTGGCTTCTGCGTTTGACAGACACCGAAGCAGTAATCGTCGTAGGAGCGGCGATACAACATTTTCGTCTCTGTATCGTAGAAGAATCTGAGAGAACGCCGTCTGATGGAAGTGGCTTCCTTTGGGTTCTCGGGCAGGATGTCGTAGACGACGAAGTCGATGAATGGTTGTCTCCAATCTGGGGCATCATCGATCGTCTGGGCGAATAACTCGCCACGAATTGCACATTGTTCTTGGGACAGACCAGTTCGTGGCCTATCACATCCACTGATTGGCGATCATAGTTCGGAACTGCTAGGGAAGCGGCAAGACCAGCTAGGGCATCAGCTTCGATATTTCGGAGTCTGGGGACATGTTCGATGAAGAACCCCTCGAACGACGAGATGATGTCAATCGCTATTTGGTGATAAGGGATCATGTCTTCGTGGCGGACCTCGTATGAGCCCGGATCTGATTGACGATTAGTTGGGAATCGCCGTATGCTTCAAGGTATTCTACCCCAGCTCTTTGCAAGTTGGAGGCCAATGACCAGAGCGTTGTACTCGGCCACATTGTTAGAGCAGGGTTCAGTGAGGGAATAAGCGCGGTTGATCACCAATCCGAAGGGAGACCAGCACTACCCCGACTCCGACGACGATATTGCCTTTAGGTCCGGTCCTCGAAGCACCGTCGAAGAACATTCGCCATATATCATCGTGAGAGGTTGCATGCGAGTCGACGACCTCATCTGGGATCTCTTCATATATTCTGGAAGACTCCGAGCCTGGGTGGGCTGCTAAGAAGTCTGCCAGGGCTTGACCTTTGACTGCCTTTTGTGGGACGAAGATCATATGATAAGGGGACAGCAATATTGCCCATGTAGCGAGGCGAGAGCTGAGTGCCCCTGGTTTAGTCATGAGGACCCTGAGAGGGTTGACTCGTGAGATCACATGTATCGTTTGTCCGGTGACATAGTACCGCGTTTTCTGAATGGCGAACACCAGAGCAAGGCATTCCTTCTCCACAGCGGTGTATCGGTGCTCTGGCCCAATCATCATTCGGCTGAGGTAATATATGGCTTGCTCATGGCCTGCGTCGTTGTTTTGTGCCAGCAGAGCCCCGAGGGAATGTTCCATTGCTCGTACATAGAGCAGGAATGGTTTTCCAGAAACCGGGGCCACCAAGACTGGAGGGTTCGACAAATATTCTTTGATGCTGTCGAAGGCGCGCTGGCATTCTTCATCCCATACGAATGAGACGCCTTTCTTCATGAGATGGGTGAATGGTCGACATCGCCCGGAGAGGTTGGAAATGAATCTCCTGATGTAAGCTAGCCTCCCTTGAAGGCCTCTGAGTTCGCGGAGATTTCTCGGGGGACCCATCTCCATGATTGCTTTCGTCTTCTCAGGGTCTACATGGATACCCTGTGCAGTGATGATGAAGCCCAAGAACTTCCCGCTGGATACGCCCAGAAAGGACTTCGTAGGGTTCATTTTCAAATTGTGCGCTCGTATTAGGTCGAATACCGTCCTTAGATCCTGCAGATGGTCTCCTTGCAGCGACTCTTAACGGCTATGTCGTCAACATAGCACTCCACTGTCTTGCGTAAGTGGTCTCTGAAGATGATGCTCATGGCTCTTTGATATGTGGCACCGGCATTTTCAAACCGAAAGGCATGACTGTGTAGCAGTACGTACCAATTGGTGTTCGGAATGATGTATGCTTTTCGTCGTCAGGAGACATTTTGATTTGGTTGTACCCCGAGAAGCCATCCATGAATGACATACGTTCGAAGCCGCAGGTATTGTCGATCATGATGTCTGTGATAGGAAGGGGGAATTCATCTTTGGGGCACGCCTCGTTCAGATTACGGAAGTCGATGCAGATTCGAATCTTCCATTCTTCTTGAGGACGGGCACTATATTGGCGACCCAGTCGGGATGTTTTCCACGAATGAAGCCGCTGGCTATCAGTTTGTTGACTTCGGCTTCGATCGCGTCCATGATGCCTGGGCGGAAGCGTCGCTGTTGTTGCTTGACTGGCTTCGCATCCGGCCGAATGTTGAGTTTGTGAAGAGCAATATCGAGATTTAACCCTGGCATGTCTTCATAGCTCCAGGCGAACACATCAATGTATTCTCTGACAGTTCTAGCAGCGACTCCCGCTCTTCGTCTGCTAGGCTTTTACTGACGAAAATTGGTTTTGGAGAGATTCGCTGCGAGGTCAACCTGTATGACTTCATCTTCAGTAGGAGGTTCTCTGAGTTCGAACCATTTTTCCCATTGTGCATCCAATTGCTGGGCCCACGGCTCTAGCTCGAGGATCTCGATGTCTTCGTCTTCTCGTAAGCGTCGGCGAATGCCATGTTGACTGACAAGACTTGTCTGAACACGTCTCCGATGCTGGTATCCGAGTCAGAAGTTGGTGACCCGGTTGAATGTGACTGCCAGTCGCATTCTTCATCTGAACTCTCAGGGGTCGCAGTAGGCGTTACATACCCTAACCCGCATCGAGTTTTGCTATAGTAGTCCCTGGTTTGCCCGCGGGACTGGCGGCTTCAAAGGTAATCGTCGCCCAGTGCCGTAGTTCAAACCTGGCGTCGTCTCCAGATCATACCCCTGTTTCTGCATGAGATATTTGGATTGGGGGCTATAAAGATACAGAGGCAGTCTTCCGGCATCTGACCCGAGGTCGACTTCCTCTATGGTAAAGGGATGGGTCGTCCTTCCCCGAAGATGATTGGATGGTCCCCTCCCTCGATTATTCGGTAAGCGTTTCTACTGGAGTAAGCTGGATCGCGGTACACATTTGTCACCTGTGTGTGTAGGTGAGTGCCCATACCGTGTTCCATAGCATACATTGTACATAGCTTATTGAGCTCGGTGTAGTTCAAAGATAACCCTTTATTATGAAGAAGGTATCTTTTCTAGGATTACATCATCAGCGGAGGGAGCATCAGTGGGCAGCCACATACTTGGCTAGCTCCGGTTCCTCTTCGGCTACCCCCTGCGTAAGTGAAGACTGAGGGACGACCTGGGTAGCTTGATCGTCATAGGTTCAGCTGATGGAGCAGAGCGTGGAGTTGTTGGCAGACTAGCGACCCCCAGTTTGGCATTTGATATGGAACGAGGAGTGGCTGGTTCGCTAGAAGTGTCAGACCTTGCATCGGGGTGACGACCCTTCTTGGGAAGGCGTATCGTCAGTGGCCTATCGGAGGGATTGAGCTTCTCCGTTTGGGGTTGACCGATCTCGGCAGTCTGATTGTCAGTGGCCCCGTTGTGGGTCTCGACACTTGGCCGACCTTGGCAGCCGATTATCTCTGCTCCTCCTGCGCGAGAGGCTGATCGCGTCCTTCCGCAGAGTGGCAGTAAGGGTACGGACCTGCCCGGTTTGCGAGCTTGGAGGTGGATCGTCAAGGTTCTTCTGATCCCGAAGCTGTCTCGGTATGAGCTTGTACATCTCCTTCATCAAGGTGCCTCTTTGACTTTTTGTATAGAGGAGTCTGAGTAGTAGGATTCGACCCCTTTGAAGGGATCGATATCAGTAAATTCTGTCCTCACGAAGCCGTTTGTCGACATATTTGACACTGGTGTAGCATGGAAGGCACGATCATGTAATCGTGTATCCATGGGCGCCCCAAGAGGATGTTGTAAGAAGTGTCTGCATCTATGACGTAGCAGGTGACTTCGATTGGAGATCGCCAATCTGACACTTCAGAATCTTCCCGATTGGGTAGCTCCTGCCCGAATTGAAGCCACTGATGGCGGTGCTTGTGGGTGTCAGGCGATGCATTGGGATGCGGAGATGATGTAGCAGACCTTTCGGGATATGCTGATGAAGAGCCAGAATCTATGTGCATCCGATCCACCTTCACGTCGCCGATGTATCCCGTGTAGTATAATGGGCGATCGTGCAGATTAGTTTTGATGAGCATGTCCTGCGAGTAAAGACGATGTTGGGCATTGCTCCCGTACAGCGCTGTCCTGGAGATCCACGGGTGAGTCCTCCCCGGTGAGGTTGGATTGAGCCAGATAGGCATCGACATTTTGGAGTGCTTCGCTCAATGCAATACGAACGTCCTTGGAGAGCCTTAGGAGTTCGTATAGTGACAACTTGGCCGGTGTGTTAGCCAACGTGCTAAGATGTCAAAGTTGTAGGGCCTCTCTAGCCCTTGGGCTGCCTCTTTTCGGAGGGATTTGTCGAAGCGAGTCTCCCTCGGCCTAGGCTTCTCGGTCGTCGAAGGCTGAGCCGGTCCCGGAGCAGTTGTAGTGGGTTGATGATTTTCAGCTGGATTGTCAACCACAGGTTGGGATTGCGCTCCAGACCGCGTGACGACGGCTAGCTTCCTCGATGTCTGCGAGATTGTGTGGCAGGTCCTGACTTTTCCACTTTTCTTCTTGTAGGTGGAAGATGGTGTGGGCCGTGTCACTTCTGATATAAGTCCGGATGGATCCACATGACCTCCCCTCGTGATGTGGTGAGGGGTACTAGACCAGCAGCCTGATCTTGGGGAGGTGGAAGATTAGAATCTCCATTGTCGCCAGAGGGATGGGGACCACCCCGTCTTGAGTTTTCGTTAGGGAAGCTGCCGAATTGTACCGACACTATTGGCTGCCACGGTTACCTTTCGAAATCGTGCCAGAGCGTTCGAATCGATGAGGTTTTGGATGTACCGTTTCAGCTGGTAGCAGTCGTGTGTAGCATGATGGACATAGCGATGATAATGGCAGTACTTTGGATTCTCCATCTTGTCCGCGGTTCCCGTCTTGGTGGAGGAAGCTGGATTCTGTCTCCTTGTATGAGCATGTCCAAGATGGGCTTACGTGACCGTCTTCGAAGGAGTACGTGATCTGCGACCATTGTTTGTCTGCTGGCTTTGGCTCAGGTTTTTGTGTCGTGTCGACCACCATTGCCTGCTTTCCTTTGTTATCCCATTGTTGGAGGGGCTACCCCCATTATCGTTGTTAGGACGCTTGCCCTTGTTTTCTCCTTCCGAGATGTGCAATCCCAGTTGGCGAGCCTTTTTAATCATTCTTCCGCGCTTGTGGCGCTGATGATGAACGTCTTCCAATCCTTGAATTGACTTCGCCCATCCAGAGACTGATCGTTGGAAGCAGTCTCTTTTGGTAAATTTCAATCAAGGAGGAATCGGGATTTCCGGAGGGCAGCTTCATGGCGTTTGCGGAACCGCTCAATGTAGTTCCTTGTCAGCTCCTTTCCCCTTGGACGACGTCATGAGGTGGACATGGTGACGTCCTGCCCTACTTCGTAGAATCTCTCCAAGAACATGCGCTTGAAGCCGACGAAGGAGTGGATGCAGTTGTCCGGCAGATTACGATACCAGTCGAAGGCGACTCCTTCCAATGCCCCGACGAAAAATCGTGTGAGAATAGCATCGTCATGGGGCAAATGGTCGGTGGTGACCTCGAAGTAAGTGATGTACCGACTTTCTGAGGTCTTGCCATCATAGGGATTGATATTGAACGGCTTATATCTTGGTGGGAATAGCACATCCCTCCATGCAGCGGGGTATGGTTACCGTGTTCTGAGGTCTTGGAATTCTCTCGGGCGTGGAACATGGCTCGGAGCTCTTGGACCTCTCTTCTTACTTCGCGGGCTTCGTCCACGGCGGTGGGGGCCGTTGTTTCTGGAGGATTGTTGCCCGGGTTCGGTGCTGCCGAATTCGAGTCCGCATTGACCGTGGGACCTGTGCTGGTTGGGCCAGGCGTCCCTCCTTGCAGAGTTGAAGGGCCGCTTTAATCTCGTCTACAGATTTGACCAAAGCAAGCAATATGGCTTCGAGACTGTCGATGCGCTGGCGATCACTGGAACCACCTTGGTTGCTGTCTGTCATGAATACCGTTTTTACATGAGGAGAGGTAGACGGAGCGATGGAGGAAGCGCCCTCCGAATCGTACCCCTGTAGTGAGAAGTCGTCGGGGTATGTGGGTATGTTCCCTTCTGATTCAGACTCAGAAGGAACAGTACCCCCAATCTCCGAGTTCGCCTCGTCTTGGGAGTTATGGATGTCCTCGGGGACGTCGAGATTTGCTACATCTGATGGGACAGTTGTCTCCCCCGGCTCGTCTTTTGAACATTGGGTTGCTGTGAGGCTCGGAGGGGTGCTACCCCCAGCCTCAGCAACCCCCTACGTTATGGACGACGAATCTCCTACTGTAGCAGACTTCGTCTTAGAGCGAGTACCTTAGAAAACTCCGGTGGTGGGCACCCGCTTAGACGACAGTCTTTTGGTCGCAGTGGTTGGATTTTCGGGCTGGGAATACTTGTCTTCTTCCTCCCTTCCATCAGTGGGGACTTTCCGAACAGAGTTACAAGATACGACGGGAAGTGCCTCGTCTTCTGAAGATGGCTGTCGCAGTCTTTGAAATATGGACTGTCGGCTTTTTTGTGCCGTCGCACTGTTGCAGCAGCAGTTGACGATACTTGAGTGCAGTGGTCCGTGAGAGGACTTTTTGCACCCCATGTGTCTTCTCTTTCCTTGCGTTTGTGGAGGATAGCCTCACGCAAGTTAGATGGGACGGGGTGACCATCTCTGCTCCCGAAATTTGGGAGACTTTTGCGAACCTCTCTGTCCGTCCGCCGCCGGGGCTGGACTCGAGTGGTTCTGTACAACTTCCCATCTGAGGCCCGCATAACGGTATGCGGGATGCTCGGATGGTCAGAGGGTAGATCAGCGGATCGAACTCGCCAGGCTCGCGCTGCCTTAGACTTCTTCGCTCTAGTGCGTAAGGGCACATAGCAGGAAGAGTCTAAGTGATACTGGAGAGAGTCAGACATGTCTTCTTGGGAGCACAAGAGATCAGGGCCATAAGAGAGGCGTCGAAGACGGAACCGCGTGGAGTAGGCAATGCGGCTGTCTTCGGTGGTCTGTATGTGGTTGGCAGGCGTAGCCGCATAGGCCTTCTTCATGCGGCTGGGAGTCTCAGCCGCATGATTCTTCTTTATGCGGCTGGATGATCTGGCCGCATGGATTTTCTTCATGTGGCTGGTGGATCCACCCTCATAAGCCTCCTGCATGTGGTTGGCAGGAGTGTTCGGCTTCTTCTTGGGACTCACCGAGTCACTCTTTGCCCCTGCAAGTCCAGCATCGTAGTATTTTCCTTTGCCGAACTTGGGAACAGCAGAGTTCTTTATGGTTGAAGTGGAGCCGTATGAGAATCGCCCTCGCCGTCTTGGCAGAGAGTATCCCGTCCAGAGCTTATGGAGGAGCGAATGACTTCGGCCTCCACTCGCAGCGAGCTTTCTTTGTCGGGTTCGTTTCTGGATCGGGCCAGCACTTCCTTCAGAGCGCATATCTTCGAATGCCTGTTGGTCGAAACGGACGACCATCTTCTGTTGCGTGGAGCCAAGCTAGCTGCATCCGACTGTCACCAACTCTTCAGCCGTGGAGAAGTTTATCCCCAGCAGAGTCGCCATCGAGTTTGCCATTGATTGTAAAAGTACAGAACAGTTTTATAGGAGGATGAACTTAGACTCACAATACAAACTCGCTTGTACAAAGAAAGCCTAGGGACGAAAACTAGGTACAGCAATCTAAGTACAATTGTTTATTTATATTCTGGGGGGTGACAATAGAGGCTCGGGAAAGCGACGGCAGCTCTGCCTTACTCCTTGGACGATTGGTGTGCAGCCTTGGCTCCAGAAGATTTGCTCAACGTTGAAGAAATGCTCTCTTTGCTCTCTCTCTGCTCTTCTCTCCAAGTACTCTGGTGCTCTCTCTGATCTCGAAAAGTGCTCCTGTGTGCGCCTCTCTCTGTGTGTGCGTATCTCTCTATGTCTCCCTCACAAGAGAATGGCACCTTGCTATTTATAATAGTGGGAGCATCATTAGGGTTTACAATAATTGCCTCTTGGAGATGGCGGCGGCCTGTGGATTGATCAATCTAGGCCATTCGTTTTGATTATGATGAATCCGGACCATTGAGTGTAGATTACACCAAATCTCATCAGCAATTAATGCTGATTGGAATAAATCTTCCTCATAATGATCTTCTGATGTCTGAGAATAAATTTGATTTATTCTCCGCCACGTATCCCAGATTATTGGGATTTGACCCAATCTTTGATTGCAATAAATCTGAGAAATTGATCGGCTTAGGACACGTATCCTAGGGCCACTGGGGGGATCTGAACTGCATGATGATTGAGCCGCATATGATTTTGGGCCGCATAAGGTTAGGGCCACGTGTCAGGGCTGCCTGGGTAGTGGCCCTCCCTCGAGCCTTTGAACCGCATGGAGGGGATCATTGTGAGCCGCATAGGGATACATCCGCCTGAGCCGCATGGAAATGGTCCTCTTGAACCGCATGGGAAGGCCTCTGCTTGAGCTGTATGAGGCTATCTCGGCCTGAGCCGCATAGGGCGGCTTCATGCTGAACCGCATGAGAAGTCTTTGCTCGAACCGCAGGGGCTGTCTCGGCCTGAGCCGCCTAGGACGGCTTCATTCTGAACCGCATGAGGAGTCTTTGCTCGAGCCGCATACGAACGCCCACGTGGCAAGGCCACATGGCATTTTTATGGCTCTCGGGGGATTGTGTCAGAGATCTCTTTCTCTTCCCTAGAAGTCTGTCATTATGACAGAGTCACAATTATTTCCTCGTGTCAGGGCTGTCACTTTTTCAGAGTTGTCAGCCGTCAAAGTAATTAATACAGCATCGGTTGGAGGGGAACAATATTACGCCACGTGTCTTCTGAGCCGCATAGGATGTCTTGAGCCGCATAGCCCCTCGTGCCACATGAATTTGTGAGCCGTATGGGCTTTCCGAGCTGCATGGGGTTTCCTGGTCGCATGGATCCTTCTTTAATATTTTCTATGCTTCTACAGTCACTGGCAGCAAAGTATCAAAAACCCTAACTGTCAGAGCTTGATCACAGGAATCCACGACGTCAATATTGTAGCTTGACCTCGACATGATCCAAATATTACCTCTATCATTAGAGAAAGCTAAGGAGAATCCCAGCTTAACTTTATAATGTTGCAGTTGTGATTGATCAACTTTTGGCTCAATAATTGCGAGAAAATTTATTTTGTTCACCCGTAACAAAGCCTTCAATCTTTTAAGAGTCATACGATTGGCAATACCTCGAATATTTCAGATTAGGAAATTAAACATTATGATTTGAGGGGTTACCAGTGTTTGCCTTGCTTGCAGTCGAACGAGTTGTTCGATCGGATGGCTCCACAGTTTTTTCCCTTTTTTTGGACGCTTTTGAGTTGTGCATGCTTCGCCTGTGTTTTGACTACTCGAAGGGTCCTAGGCTCCCCTTAATGCTTCGTCGCTCTTTTCATTCTCTGTGCTTATGTCCCGAGCTACTGGCTCCGAAAGAGCGTCACCCTCCCGAGCAACATTTTCCTCCTCCTCAACAATATCAACCCACCTGGTAGGCATCCCCCTCCATTCACCTTCTTCCATATCCTCGGGGGGCTAGGAATCAATCACTGGTTGGGTCGAGATGACCACTGCCGCCACTTCTATGTTAGATGCCAATCCAGTTTCCTGATCATCATGAGGAGCCACTTGGTTGATGCTGACCGGCTGAAGGCTAGGATCCTTAATGAACTCGCTCAGAGGAGGGTTGAGTACGTGAGGATCATGCACTAATGGAGGGTTTGAAGGTTGCCCATCTACAGTTCTTGTGTAAACTTCACACGAAGAAGTAATGACGGCAGTTAAACTCGGTTGATCTATGTCCAATCTTGGCATTGATGAAGGGACCTCTGAATCAATTGCAGCCCGACACGTGTCTGGCTGCGCAATAATGACAGCTTCAGCTCTATCCACGTGGTGAACAGTCTTCCCCTTGTTCTTGAGCTTACACGAATCCACATTGTGTCTTTGATGAAAGCAGTGAGAGCAGTACAAAGGAATGTTTTTATATTCTATTGTCTGCCAAAAGCTCTATCCTTTGGATAGGTTAATCCTGACCCGCCTTTGAATAGGTTTTCATGCATCAATCTCTATGAAAACCTGCACCATGCTAGGCCGCGCTAACTCCTCCGTGGCTCGATCAATCTCAAGGGGGTGCCTATTGCTGAGATGATAGCGAACAGGGTCTCTTTTGCATACAGATGATGTGGAAGATCAGGAAGGTTTACCCATACAGGCATAAGAGCGGATTCGATTGCAGGAGTAAAATCAGCCTCCCATTTGAATAGCCGCATAGGGGCATGAGCAATGAACCAAGTGTCCTTTGAATGTAGACGGAGGTAGTCTTCTTCCAAACTTGGCTGGATTAGTATGTGTTTCCGATCTATAACCCCAGCTTTGATTGAATCCTTAAATTCAAACCCTTGTAGAACTTTACGTATCACCTCAATAGGAGGTTTGCTATGGTAGAATTTTCTAATGAGAGAATATTTAAGAGGGGCTGTAAGGGCTTCTTCTTCTTCCTCAGAAAAAGTAATCGATGGTGCTCCTTTGAAGGTGGAAACCATTCTAGCAGCAAGGCGAGGGGGCCACAACCCTGCCAGCGACCGCTTCTACGAAGGATTTGGTCGCGGTCATCCTGGCGCCGGCCTGGCCAAGGCCAATCCGGAGTCGCCGGAGAGATCTCTCAGAAGTCACCAACACGGCACTCTAGGGCAGAGCTCGCGATACATATATATATCAATATAGTGATGATTATAAATATGTAAGCTGTTGTGCAAAATGATTTGTCTCAAGGGGCCTTATTGCTATTTTTTTTGAAATTCAAATTTTTATTAAACCGACCACTCAAAACCCAAGTATTTGTACTCTATCTCCTGTTAGAGATTCAAAATTGTTCTCAAACATCAGGAGATAAACTCAAATCTGATTTTAAACCAAAATTGCCTCTATTTATCTTACTCTTGATCAATCCAAACTTAGCTATATATAGAGAGAAGAAGAGGCAGCCGCTCCTCACCTTTTCAACCCTAGAAATCACACATCTTCTTTTGTCGTAAGAAGCAAAGAGGAGTCGGGATCAGTCGAGTGCTGCAGAGCCAACAGAGGTATTGCACCTACCCCTAAACTTGCTAATTTTTATCAAACGTTAAAGGATAACTTGTAGGTGTTTGGTTTAATGTTGAGAAGGGAGGGATCAATGAGGAAACCACGTATCGGGCACGAGAGTAGCCATGATAACACCTCGAGTATCAAGTCGGTACAGATCAAACCCAAATGCTGAAATCAGAGGGTTTGTGGTATCTTATCCATCCTTGGTATCAGGTTGGGTATTTGGTATCGGATTCGGCAATTAATATTAGATTGGATACTTGAACATTAGATATTAAGATTGGTTGTGTATTATATATAGGTAAGCAAGTAACCTAGAGACCAGGAAACAGAGTATACGTCAAGAGTATAGGCGAAGGGGTTCACCACTGAATCCATATCCATGTGGCCTAACTCTATGGATACTTGACATAGACTAAAATACCAGCAGTATGCCATTAGAATGGGTATCCTATAGTAAAGGTTAGGAGTCTTGAACCTGTGCAGACTTAGGAAGAAGGCTAGAAGGTGGTATATGAGTCAAGTTATAGGAGTACATATGGTACATGCTGTACGCAGGCACGTAAACCAAGATGACAAGCAACAGACCCCTACCCTGGCAAGAAGACCTATGTACATATAGGTGTACCATGTGTAGCACAGGCTTGCTGTGAAGCAGTATGTTAGGGTCTCGAGTACCTGGAAGGGGCACCCTAGGAAAATAAATAATCCCATGAATTAGAGATGAGGGATCACTCGAGTGTAAGTTAACACACGGTACACGTTCTTGTATCAGTCGACACACCTATTGATAAGGAACAACAGTATATGCTGTATGCAGGACAGACATATGTGATTTGAAGATATGGGGCCTGCCACTAAATAGTTAAGGAATAAGATATGAAATTCAGAAGTTTGAGAAAACTGAACATGGTATCCTAAGTATCTAATGGTTAATGGCCTTACAGCCCTGTGTAGGCAGTTGAGATATTTGGGGATTATGAATATCTGTGTATTGTTTATATGGTTGTGCACAGGTAGACCTAAGACTTGTACATTGGATTTCAAAGTTAGAGCATCAGAACACCACATGTTAGCTTGGTTACAGAACAGACATTAGGAAATTAGAGTACCATATCCACCCTTATAAATGACACCTGGAAGCATATTCGACTTGGTAACAATGTAGGTATTTTGGCCTCGACCAAGCAAGCAGGGCAGCCGCATATAGTGCCAGTAGGCAGTTGGGAAGTAGGTCTAGGTAAGCATGACAGCTCATACAAATAGATAGGAGTTGTACCATGTGGTGTGTGTGTATCAGACCCCTCTTTGTTGTGTTCAGTAATATACAATTCGATCCTAACATTAGGCTATATTATTCATTCCTTAGGAAATTGCTATGATTAGTGTCAAACCACATTTGAGTTATCCTATATAATGGAGTCAGTCCTACCATGCCAATTACCCATTCTCATGAACCACATTACCTTATGTTAAGTCTCCTTTTGTTCAGTTCTCTTATATACTCATAATGCCCTGCATCTTGATGTTTCATATTCTCTTTTGATCAGTATTGAGAGGCAGTCATACCTTGAGTTAATCCTTGATTACCTTCACATTGTCTAGTCTAAACACCTGATGTTCAGATCTTGAACATTTACATGTCCAGATTCTGGACACCTGTGAGTTCAGACATAAATACCGTGTATCTATTTATTGAACACCCACATATTCAGTCCCTTGCCTCCTCATTTCTTCCCTTGCATCTACAAGAGCCTTGTTCTGCACTATTCTTGGTATCAGATGGTACAGTTAGCAATACAATAAGGTGGGTTCTCATAGCAGTAGTAGGTAGCATTAATGGCTGGTTTAGAGGATAAGCCATGTGCAGTGGGTTGTGACTTAATTTGTCGTGTGTGTACCCAGGAAGGAACTTGTGTCAGATGGCATGTATCGTTATATGTACTTGTGTATATGCATCAAGGGTGTCCTGGTATTAAATCAAGTACCCAATTAGGATTCCTAGAAAACTCTGATACAGAAAATAGAATTGGTAGTGTGAAATTACTGTATGATTACTCAAACCAGAGAAGTTATGAGTATACAAAGCCAAAACCCGTTGTAATAGAAGAAGTGGTGATGTGCATCCATCATGACCCTGTAAGTTTCGGACAACAGAAGTGGTTAACCATTGCCTATTTATCGAAATGGGCTGTACACGAGAATAGGGTGGATAGGTGTGTTGATAGAATATTTTATTTGGGAATGACTTGTACGATTCTGTTGTTACATTGCTACATTCGAACTGGATAGTAGGCATTCGTATAAAGGGGTGTTAGCAACATTGGTCGATTTTACTCCTTGTGCCAACAATAGGCTACGTACTAGGATATAGGGTTGCGGTTCTAGTAATGTATACAATAAAGAGGACCCAGAGGTATCATATAGAGAACTCAAGTGTTGTTTCAAATCCAAAAAAAAGGTAGGTATAGATGTTATAACAGGTGGACACTTGGGCTATGCCCATCAGAGGCAGGCACTAGCATCCTACGACTTAATCAGGTTGATATGAGTAGCACAAAAGTGATCAACATAACCGTATAAATGGTTACTTTAACTAGTACAATATCTGAATGTCATATAGAATGTAATGTTCACCATCTAGATGAATGTTATATTTTTGACTATGACTCTTCACTTATCCTTTAAACTTTACTAGATAGCACTATTATGCCTTATAAGATGATCAAATGTGGGTCAATCTGCTAGTAGGTATTAGCCAAGAGAAAATCAAGTGCTAGTGGAGGTGCTAGAAACCAGAGATTAGGATACCTATAAAGAGTGGGAAATTTTAGATATAGTAGAGTACTATGGTTATATTATACTAGGAATAGGCAACAGAAAGGACTGCATTTAGAAAATATATAAAGGACAGTCCATACCCTTAAGATTTCTAGAAATATAGAGGAGATTTGCAATAAGTAAGTAATAGATTTGTTTTAGTTTAAATTCACATGTTGACTAGAGATAATTCATAAAATAGGTTCATTGGACTTTGACTCAGCGCTTGGCCCGTGCCAGCAGCTCAGGACCACAAACAAGTATACCTTGCCGAACATATACAGTATTTACATTATTTTTTTTCTCTATTGTATTCCTTTCATATTGTCACATGATTTCCATATGGTGATTGGTTTGTCCTTGATTGTTTTACTTGTTCTAGATTACGTGCACGTATAGACTATTCGATATTGCTTGTCTATTGGTCTTCGTCATGTTATCGTATCTTGTAATAGAGTTGTCAGTTCTATACCTTGTTCTTGACTTGACTATTCTTGACTGGGAGTATCTTGCATTGTACTACTGTTAAGACATACTATAGATTGGGAGTATCTTACATTGTGCTACGACCTATAGCAGATTCTTTGATCTTAATATTGATCGATTGACTTGATTTGTGACATACTATAGATTGGGAGTATCTTGCATTGTACTACGGTTTATAGGTGTCTACTTGACCTTGTATTCCTTTAGGAGAGAAAATCGATACTAGAATTGGCTATTCTTGACTGGGAGTATCTTGCATTGTACTACAGTTGAAACCTACTATAGATTGGGAGTATCTTGCATTGTACTACAAGCTATAGGGGTTAATCGTTTGATTGATAGCCAAGTCTAGAATTATATTCCATATTGCTTATTGTGTCTTAGATATCCTTCTTGTACCATCCTTATCTTCCGTACATGTTATTTACTATTATATTAGTAGGCATATTTTTATGTATCTTGCTAGTCCTCTGAGGACCTGATGATCTCTTCAGATTTAGCCTAGTATTGAGCCAGGTGCACATGAGCAGGTTTGAGTCAGCATTGGACCACGGTACCACTACAGTTGAGGGTATCCTGATGTAGCAGTTGGACTCAGTTATCTTATTTTATGTCTTTATTTTACACCCGTCTACTGGTAGTGGATTTGTGTCCACCGGACGTAACTTGAATTCTTGATAAACAGGATACTTTATTTTATATTATCATTCATTTTCCAGTCTCATTGAGTTAGTAGATTGTTGTTGATGAGATATAGATTGTCGATTGTTCTAGACTACTGTGACTGTTGTATTATAGACAACGTTCTACCACCGACACTGCAGCATAGGATGGGATTGGACACAGACTCGTATCTGTAAAGCGGGTGCGGGTCGTGACACATTCCACATGGGTTGCCATATCATCTATAGCCATGATAGTTGTATGTACACAAGTTTAGTAGTCGACCAAGCCATGTGACTATATCTTCATCTTGACGGCCAAGTCATTCTGAGAAGGTCCAGCGGAACGCTATTTTGGCTGTCCCGTGACATGATCCAGTGGGCGAATTTGTGCATGGCCCTCCAGAATCCAACTTTGGATATACGGTTGAGTTGATATCATCAAACCAGATCCATAGACATATAGTTTGATAACTTAAGGGATCGTAGGTACCGGCACGCTTTTCGGTACAAAGTGGGTCCAACGGCGGATATCGTTTTGACCCAAAATTATAATTTTTTCTTGTGTCCAGAATTAGACTTTTGGGTAGGCACTCATAGATATTTCTTTTATGCCAGACACGTTGGTGATGTCTGTTTCAGCATCCGAAGACTGTTGTGCGAGTTGACTTTTGTGGCTGACGGAGTAGTTGGATACTATAGGATTTGCGTGCTACCTAGCCAATCAGACTATCCTGGATGCAACGGTATCATCTGTTTCACCAGCTAAGGACCCCATACGAGTATATTTCTGATAGTTTTCATATTTGATCATCTTTATGATTCATATATTTCGTGACTAATCTTTTATCGTGTTCGTGACATGTTTGAATCTATGAGTACTAGTCGGGTGGGAAAATTCATTAGTAGACATGTAAATATAAAGTCGAACACTTCACATGCTGGGTGTCGGATTACCCTTAGCCGTTTAAATGTCGAAAGTGTATTTCAACTCACTAGTTAGATACAATCTTGTTACATTTTATTGTTCTTGTTTCAGTCGTTTGTTACAGTTACTTCACTGTCTTATTTACCATGCTCTCCTATTTTTCTTACAAGTTTCCTGCCCTGATTCTCTATTTATCTACTCATCATGTACTTTAGTATTATTTACTGTTTTATAGATTTTGTCAAATTATTGGAATTGCTGTTAGAATGTATTCGTTCAATTTTTGACTGGAAACCAACATTTTTTTAGGATAGTCGCGAGAACTCTTAGCATTCGGGAGGCATAGGTATATTGAGGTCAACCTAGAAGATTAGTTAGATAGATTAGTTATGTTATTTTTATATTTGTGAAATAATATAACTCCTTTAGTTGTAATTCTTTAAATATTATAAATTTAATTTAGTTATTATGAATGTGCAAATCAAGTTATAATTATTATGATTTTGAGCATTGTGGTCTAGACGGTGTTCTATCGCCAGCACTGCGGCGTAGGCTGGCTTGGACATGCACTCGCATCCGGAAAGGAAGAAAAAATTGGTGCAGTTGTGACAAGTTTTTTTTGGTTGCCCATGCAGGTCAATTTTTGTAAAAGATTGCGAACTCGTGGCAGTACTTAAGATTAGTCGTACTACTGCAATCCTGCGACTAGGACGTGCCAATTCACAAGTAGGTTTAATTTGATTTTAGGAGAATGACTAGGACTAGGAGTCCCTTATTAATCCGATTGTTGGGTAGTTAAAGTTGCTACATAGGCCATGTGATTTATGTAGGAATTTATTGAATTCTAGACCCTATTAGATAAACTTGAGGAATTTTCATAGGTTAATATGATTTTGTTTTGATATGATGATAGGATCAAAAGTGGGTAGATTATTCACTTGGTAAGTAGGTCTTCCAAGAATTAATGCTCTAACCTTGATAAATTGTTTAATTTTTCGTTTTCCCTCTTTAGATATCTCATATCATAAGTATGAGTTGCTTATTTATTTTTCTTTTGCCCTGAGGAATTACTTTTATGATTTCAAACTTGTTGTCCATATATGAATCTCGAGTTAGTTCTTTCACTAGAGGTTTCCCTCAGTTATTGAGTATCCATAAAATAGAGATTATAATGTTTATACTTCTCTTGTCTTTAATTATTCTCCTAATCAATCATCCTATTTTCAAGAATTAGGACTGATATGACATATACTTACATTCTTTCTATCTTAAATATTTATGCAATTTTATTTTCTGCTTTCTCTAACACCGTCATATCGTATGGTACGTATTGCTTATTTAATTTCTAATTGCCATAGTAATTCATTTCTCAACCAGTCAATATTTTACCCATGAAGTTTGAGCCTAACAGTCAATATTTTACCCATGAAGTTCGATCTTTGAATATTAGAGAGATAGAACTTAAATTGAACATTTTTCTTCCTAATCAATAGTTTCATTTTCAAAATTGATAATTTTACTTCAAGGACTGAGACTTACCTTTTTCTAATCATGATCTGCTAGTTGAATTTCTAAAAACTCCTTTTGAATTCTTTTGGATATAGTTGGAATAATTTTGATGCCTTACGATGGCAAGACAGCAGTGCACTTTTGCCATTTATTTGACTTATGGAGACTGTGGGTTCACTGCAGCCAGTAGCGTACTAGCGAGACATGATACCTAAGTTGAAGTAATTTCGAGTAAGTGTAAGCTATCGAATGTTATTAAAACTATGCCATACTTGCCCTATTTTGACCGTTGAGTTGTGTGTTAATATTGGAAGAGCTGATAGAATATTCGATACATACCAATATTTGAGTCATGATACCAAGGGTTTGCTGCAGCCAGGTGTACACTGGCGGGGCATAAATTCTCGACAAGTAACTTCACGTATACATATGGTTTCGAATATTATAGAGACTACTGTGGACAGACACAAAAAAGAAGAAGAAAATGCTGTCTTTTCTTATATTGGCACAAGGCACCACAAATCGAGTACGCCTGAGAGATCCTGCGCTAAGGATCCCCGAGTACAAAAAAGAATTCTGGGGAATGGGATGATGGAGATCGAGCGGCAGTTGCTCCTTTACTCCGTTGACACTTCGATTACAAAAGTGGGAGAAAATCTAAGAAAATTGCTAACTCTCGGCTCACTGGCAAGAAGTGCAGCAATTTGGCTCTTAAAAATGCTCTCCATTCTGTGTTTTGAAGAGGGATGAGGACCCCTTTTATAGTCGTTCTTGAGATGGAATGATGTTATGCGCCCACATGAGAAAACATGCTGGTTTTTATGTGGGCGCATAGTCCTTCTTTGGGCGCATAGGATGTAGGCGATACAGGCTGCGAGAACATGGGTTGGTCGTGGTATTGACGTGGCCGCATGCTTCGGTGCACGACTGCTCGTGGAGACTGACGTGGCCGTGTGCTTCGGTGCACATTTTGATCATGGCTTTGACTGAGTCAGGCTTGGGCGCATAGCTATGTCTCAGGCTATGCGCCCTTCTTTCGGGGGAGCTAGTCTTGGGCGCGTGAAGCTTCACTGACTGGGCGCATGAAGCTTCACTGACTTGGGCGCATGGAGATTCACTGACTGGGCGCATGAAGCTCCACTGACTGGACGCATGGAACTATACTAACTGGGCGTATGGAGCTTCACTGACTGGGCACATAGAGCAATACTGACTGGGCGTATGGAGCTACACTGACTTGGGCGCATGGGGCTTCATTTGCTAAAAATTTTCATGCTTCTACAAGACCCCCTTCAATATTTTTGATACTTGAACAAGTTTGAAATACTTTGAAAGAAGCATGGATCGTCTTCGCATGAGGTAATGGGCACATAGCACGGCTCTCTCCTTGGGCGCATAGTATTTGGCCAGCTTGTCAGAAAGATACGACTGTTGAGATTTTCTTCAAAATCTAAACTGATAGATTCATCGGAACGAAATTTGAAGCGGTCCATCCTTCATACGTCGTCCACGTCAGCAAGGGACAGTCTCATAGTATGCAGAGAGCTGATCCTTCATATGGGCAAATAGGCTGTAGTGGTCGCATACAACATAATGGGCGCATACAATAGGTGGGCACATAGAAAGTGGCCCGCGCCTACAAATAGACCCTAGAGGAGAGAGAAAGTCCATTATTCCTTTCTTTTTTGAATTTTTTAGAAACTCTTCGTCTTATTTCTTTGAGGACCATGTCTCCCAAGGTCGCTAAGAGATCCGCGAAGGGCAAGGGGGTAGCGCCGAGTGACTCTCCTCCTGCGACAGCGTCCTCGGCAGTCTAGGACCCGATTCTGGGTGAGGGCATGCTTCAAAAAATCTCGAGCGTTAATTTGCGACGCTCGGACTTCTCTTCTGCCTGGGTGCTTGTGCCTAAGGCAACATACTTCTGTGAGCACTACTATGCGCACACAGAAGTCATGCGCCAACACTATGGTGTGCTATGCGCCCACGTGTTGTCATATTATGTGCCCTTTTTAAGCTGTGGCATGTTATGCGCCCATATACTGTCCGTGTATTAAGCGCCCACATGTCTTGTTTTGGGTGCATATCCCTTTGGGCGCATAGCCCTTTGGGCGCATAGGAGTCCTCATGACTTAGTTTTTTCTGCAATTTTTTGAGTCTGACTTTTTTTGCCCTTGCAGTAAACATGTTTGTCCCAGAGCTTGGCGGTATCCCTTTTGGTTTCGCTTGCCACGCTCTCGGCACGAGCCATATAACCAACATGGTCAGCGATGTTCAAGCAAAGATTAGTCTTGACCAACCTACGGAGCGGACGATTAACATTATTGAACAGAAGAAAACCTTTCTGAAGCAGATGATGAATGAGGAGAAGCTCGGAGGGTCGCACTGTTGGAAGAAGCCATACTTCCTATTTGGTGACATCGTAGGATTTGAGGACAATGCGACTATATGTTTGCAAGAGTCTTTGGTAACTACGTTGAATGACCAAAGAATAGGGCTGCCATCAATGAACCGCCAATACCCTCTGTCGGCATTTGCTGATCTAGTTGTACAGAGACAAATAAAATGGAACCTGACTCCTGAATTGCCTGGGGTTGTTTCTGGCAGGATCCAGTTCAACTCTGGTGACCGAAATAAGGACACATTCAAGTATGTCAAGGGTTCCACATCTTAGTCCATGAGGGAGCTACAATCGGGTGTTGTACTGAATGATGTCCCGATAGATCTTTATCCCTATGCAGCTGAGACTCTCTCCAACTTGATGCTATTGAAGAGGGAGTCATATCCGGGAGGAAAAATGCGGCTGGAAGGCTGGAGACATCCCGTTTCGTTCTATAGTGACCTTACTGGATGGGTGCTCTCAACTTATAAAGCCACCCTAAAAGCTGTCGGTCTTTTCTATGCCGTCAGGGCCACTCAGTATGGCATCAAGGTTAATTGGCCGATGTTCATCTCCTTGGCAGAGTTGTACAACCATCATACGTGCACCTTCTTCCCCGGGGCGGGTAGATGGGCATGGCTCTTCATGAGATACAGGCGGTATCCAAAATTCCCTGGGGGACGGAGCCGTATACATAATATATCCTTAGCGATGCAGAGATCTCAGATTTGGAGAAGAAGAGTTCTGATATGATGAATGTGTACAAAGAGTCACTTTGTCATTTTTTTAACTGTCACCAGACTACGAAGAAGGGTAAGACCGAGCGGTCGAACCCGCATACGAAGTCTTGGACCAACTATTTTTTTACCAGAGGAGGGGGAACGACCCCGTCTCCTTCTCATCGCCTAAGACTTTGACAATCTCTGAGATAGATCGGCTGATGACAAGTCACAGAGTTACGAATACCAAAGAAAGGGATGATCCTGAGGGAAATTCCCTGATTTATCATTTCTTCAGACAAGTCGAATTCAAGATGTCAGAAAAGGTGGTGCTTGCTGCTTTTCTGATGATATGGCTTCGTAACTGCGTAGTCCCTGGCGGTTCAGGGACTATTGAAAGAATCAGTCGGAGGATGATACTTCCAGCTGTACGACTGGCCTTTGGACACCGTCTTGTATTACTTTCTGTGATGGTCTGTGCCATCCAACGGGGTTTACGTTATTTTGCTGCAAACACAATAACATCTAGGGGCAAGAAGGACTTCGCTAGGACTGAGTTACCCTTCCATTATCTGATGGGGTGGTTGATACTGTACTGTCCCAAACTGATGAACGCCGGGCTGATGACAGATTCTTTGGCTGGTGATGCCTTCATTCGGAGGTACAGAAATGCTGATTGGACTATTACAAGAGCACCTGCTTGTAGGAGGGTTTTGAGTTTTCTGTAAAATTATAAATTCTTCAGAGTATCGCCTCCATCTGGTAATGGTCGCGCGGGAGACACCCTAGTAGACGAGGGAGCGCTCACTACTAGCCTCCCTCTTGGAGCCTTTCATTGGCTCCAGTCCATTAGGCCTTCCCATCTGGTCCTCAGGAACATGAACTACACTTTCCTGGAACCTAACTTGCCAAGCCACTTTGCGCGACAGTTCGGCTACAGTCAGCTTCTCTTGGGTAATCCCAGCCCTCATCCAGTCGATAGGGAGTCTGATCGACGGGGCACGTACATGGGGCTATTGTAATGCTGGATGTACAGGGATAGTTTTTACTCTGCCCGAAGATAAACCCAACACTCACATGCTCTTTGCTGCTGCTAAGTTTTATATTCTGGTCAACACCCTTCCTTCACGGTAAGACCGTGAACATAGCTTTATATCGGGGACCAAGCTTGCCCCTACCCTCGCTGATATAGGATGAGCACGTGCAATAGGGAGTAGCAGGAAGGAAGGCATCGCATGCACGATTGAACCAGCTGTGGCGTCGCAACAGAGAGTTGTTGTTGAAGAGCCTATCATTGTAGCGCCTCGGAGGGAGGACACTGAAGAACGTCTTCCTACCGTTCCTTATAAGAGGAAGACTCCCACCGAGTCGGC